>PQFF01000038.1:94348-118046 GCA_003547095.1 Diversispora epigaea
AATAAGAAATTATAAGTGGCTTGCATCTCGAACAGTTTTAAGTAATTTGCAAGACTTGCAAAAGAGATATCTTAAAATGATTCTCAATACTAAGGCTGATGCTCCAAGAGGATATTTCTTAAATATTAAATCGCATTTTCCAAGCAGGTTACACGACTATCTTAATGATTTACCTCCAGCAGTTGAGAATGTCGCAATAAAAAAGAATCAGCTTAGTCCTTATAACGAAAAGCTTGTGAAAGATTTGGATGGAGGACGATTCTCTGAGATAAAGAAACTAGTTCCACATCTTGGATCTCGAAACAACTATGTAATTCACTATCAAGAGCTTCAATATTATATAAAATTAGGGATGGTTGTGGACGAAGTAACTGAGATACTTTCATTTGACCAAACCAACTGGCTTGCACCATATATAAAATTCAATACTGAGTTGCGACAAAAAGCTGAGAATGATTTTGAAAAGGACTTCTTTAAGCTTATGAATAATTCAGTATATGGTAAGACCATGGAAAATGTTCGCAAGTATCAGGATGTTAAGATCATGGCTATGAATGGAGATAATGATGAGAAAAAGTTCCGAAAAAAGGTAATTAAACCTTCATTCAAATATGCTAGACAATTATCCAATACACTTATTAGTGCTCATATGGGTAAAGCAAGTGTAGTTCTCAATAAACCGATTATTGTTGGTGCATCAGTCTTGGGACTTAGTAAGTTATTAATGTATCGATTCTGGTATGGATATGTAAAAGAAAAATATGGTGATAAAGCTAAGCTCGGATATATGGATACAGATTCATTTATATTTCAAACCGAGACTGAAGATATATATAAGGATATGGCTGAAAGACCTGATATTTTCGATCTCAATGATTCCAAGACTATTGGTTTATTCAAGGATGAGTGCCCAGGTAAAATAATAACTGAATCTTTCCATATTCGAGCCAAAACCTATCATTATGTTATTTCAGACAAATCTACCAAATCAAAACATAAGGGNAGTTAGATTTACTAATGATAATAATATCTACCTAATATAAAGATTTTTTTCTAATATAATAAATATCTAATTCGAAGGTTTATAGATATGATTATAGATACTAGAGTCTGAACGAAAATCTGATTAATCAATATCGACATCGAATAGACCATATGTTTCGAAATTTTTTTTATACCCGCCTTCTCGTGTTTCTCACTCGAAGCCAGAAATGTATAGTTGGTAAGTAACCATTGACAGTTAGGATAACTACTTCTCTTTTTCCGAACATGAGAGGAAAAAGGCAATAAATCCACCAAGAGATAAAATCTCAAAATTATCGCCATACATTTCTTTTGCAACTAGCTTTTCTTTATATTCATTGATTTGTTTATTAATTTCGATATTACTAGAGCTCGACATGTTAAGTAATAATTGAGTAAATATATAAAGTGAATAAAAAGTCTAAGTTAAAAAAATCTACATGTTTAGTGTAAAAATATAATGACAGAATATAGCCAAAATTTCATTGATCAATTGTATACTATTCCTTTGTATATTTATATGCCTAATAATGTGTTAAAAAAATATATCTCTCCACAAATTTTTTATGGGCGATGTGCTAAATGCCATCATTGGTATAAAGGATCAGTTGTTACTCATTTAAGACATCAACAGTATTGTTATCGATATTTTAAAAAACAAGCAGTGCTGACTATTCAGCGGATATTTCGTTCATGGAATCAAAAACGAATAAACTCGGCCAAAATAATTCAGCGAGCAGTAATTAAGTGGCTTTATCGACCCGATGGATCATTTATGAAGCAAGCCAAAGATCGATATTACCAACGGGCTGANATGACATGTGACTAATTTTTCGTTTAATAAATTATATTTACCTAATGTAGGAAAGCAAGTCGGCCTACCCATCTACCATATTTAATTTTTTCGACAGGTTTGATTGATTAAACAAAGATAAAGATTTTTTCCCTTATAAAACATCATCATAAATACTATATACATATTTATATAATATATCATCAATTTTATTTTCTAAATGTAAATAATCTGATATAAGATTATCAATTTTTTTCGTTATAATCAAAGGTAGAGATACATAATATAATACTTGTAGTCCTACAATAGCATGTTCAACATTAGATAATTTATATTCGAATAGCTTTTTAAAATTTATATCATGTATATTTTCTTCGAGTCCGGGATAATATATTTTATTATAAACAGGCTTACTGTCATCACCTTGAAGATGACCCAATTCATATATTAGTAATGTATTTAAAATACTGTGATTATATCGATAAAACATATTTCTATAAAATTTTATAATAGTTCGAACTGCTTCCAATTGCCATGTATAATTAACTCTAAGAAGCTTAACTAAGTTTTTATAATCTGTAATATAGCTAAAGATATTTTCGAGAATTTCAGGTAAAGCTAAAACGCGTTGTGTACTCATAATTAAGAATAAATTACGTATTTTTTGTATAATATATATTAGCAGAATTATTTCACAGTACCAATCAAAATGATAGAAAATTTTAATGATCATGCAGAACGAAAAGTGAAAAATGAGTTTAAATATCTCAAAGCTTGTATTATAGATCTGGAATACGGAATGCGTATGTTCCATAAAAAGCTAGAGAATATTGTTGATCAATGTAATTATATGTATTCAGATAATTATGATTATAATAGTGATACATCAGATGAGATGAAATCTCGAAGCTTTGCTTCCTCAAATTGTTCTGATATTTTACCCGATGTTATTGCAGTAAAAAAGATACATGAGTCTAAAGACCTCGGCTCTATCCATTCTAAACCTAAAAAGAAGCGAAATAAGAACAAGGTATATAATTGTACAAAGGTACGTAAAGTAGCCTCGACACATAAATTAATCGTGTAATAAACCGCGATCACGATAATCCAATTTTTTATAACCCTTTAGGGTTGTCCCTTCGGTCCTGTAGGAATAAGCACTTAGCAGGTTAGATCCACATGTTTTTGTACGACCCAATTTCTCACATATACCCTCATTCGTCGTTTTTTATTAATTTTCATGTTTTTCGCCGATCATAAATTCGACTTTCCCATATCGATTCTGCTATAATGAACTTTCGGACGTAATGCTATTTCGAGTTGGATATTTTTTGAGTAACTATGAGTGAGAATATAGCTGAGAAAAGGTAGGTGTTTTCAGAAACTTATGTGAGTTATGTCTACCAATATCTCATGTCTCGAAACTTTCGCCCTAAATATTATTAAAAATTCGTCTCCTGAAAAAATTATAGATGAAGGTGATACCCCCGAACTGGATGCATGCTCGTTATGTAATCATGAACTTTTTTTGTTCGAAATAAAAAACCCGATTACCATACTTGTCTGTGGACATATATACCACCGTGACTGCATCGAAAATTATATCAAAAAACGAACAATATGCCCAAAGCCCGATTGCAAGAAAGAAGTGGAGTCTACGATTAATAGCATGCCCAGAAGTCAGAATACCAACGATTTGATGGATATATCTCCGTCATTATTTACTGACCCCCTTTTCCAAAGTCCATCTAAAAAGCGTGTTAATGAATCTATCAGCAAATCATCTAGCAAGAAAGTGAAGGTAAAAAATGAAGATTCATCCATGTTAAAAAAACTTATAAAGGAGTTATCATCACCAAGCTCTTCGAGTACCACTTCTTTGCAAACAGCCACGAGCTCGGGTAATTTTATTGACTTGTACAATACGCTTATTAGGGCCAAAGAACAAGTGGGAACCACAAATCAGGAAGTTATTAGGAGCTATTTTGCGTTTGGGAAAAAACTTGAGGATAGGTTCGAGTATTATAAAAAAAGTAATAGAGACCGTAAGGCTCAGAAAAAACTTATCGATGAGGTCACAGAACAGCTCCCCAACGACCTCTCGAGGAATGCAATCGAGAAAAGACTAGAAAGGGCAAGGAAGATTTACTACCTTTTCAGCAATATTGGATATGATAAGATACAACTGGTAAAATCTTATTCTGCATTGAGAATTTCTAAATTAAGTTGGGACGAGATCGATGCTATAGAAGAAAAGTTTGAATAGAGATAATCGTTATTTACTGCGCCAAGACACGTGACTTAGCTGACCGACTCGGTCAAGAAATTCATAAATTATTTCGTAATGCATATATTTTTTATTTATGGGCAGAGCCCAGTGACTTTTAACACATAAAAATTATAGTCGCTTTGTACTACGAATCAATAAATTTTCCAATGTATTTTTTTAGTTATATTAAAGGCTTTGCTATTTCATATTTCGTTAATAATTGAGTGTGAATCCGCATATGTGTCATAGAGCCCCAAGGAGCAACCACATGTGATCGTGAAAAATTATTTCATAGATAATGATTTGCGATATAAACACCCATCCAGCTCTAGCATAGTTTTTTCAATCCTTTCGCGCGTCTTAACCTCCCGTAAAGATTCAGCTTTAAGCTTAGCATTCTCTCCCATAGCCCGTCTTAACTCTATCTTAATCTTGGCGTTTTCGGCTGAGAGGTTAACGTTATCGGCTTTGCGTTTAGCATTTTCTTTTATAATCTGTTTTAGCTTTGCATTCTCGGCCTCAAGATCAATGGCTCGTTGTTTCAATAAATCGATTTTAGATTGTANTACAACTGGTAAAATCTTATTCTGCATTGAGAATTTCTAAATTAAGTTGGGACGAGATCGATGCTATAGAAGAAAAGTTTGAATAGAGATAATCGTTATTTACTGCGCCAAGACACGTGACTTAGCTGACCGACTCGGTCAAGAAATTCATAAATTATTTCGTAATGCATATATTTTTTATTTATGGGCAGAGCCCAGTGACTTTAACACATAAAAATTATAGTCGCTTTGTACTACGAATCAATAAATTTTCCAATGTATTTTTTTAGTTATATTAAAGGCTTTGCTATTTCATATTTCGTTAATAATTGAGTGTGAATCCGCATATGTGTCATAGAGCCCCAAGGAGCAACCACATGTGATCGTGAAAAATTATTTCATAGATAATGATTTGCGATATAAACACCCATCCAGCTCTAGCATAGTTTTTTCAATCCTTTCGCGCGTCTTAACCTCCCGTAAAGATTCAGCTTTAAGCTTAGCATTCTCTCCCATAGCCCGTCTTAACTCTATCTTAATCTTGGCGTTTTCGGCTGAGAGGTTAACGTTATCGGCTTTGCGTTTAGCATTTTCTTTTATAATCTGTTTTAGCTTTGCATTCTCGGCCTCAAGATCAATGGCTCGTTGTTTCAATAAATCGATTTTAGATTGTATGTTTGTCATTGTTATATAAGATGCAGATATATTCCGGAAAAATTCTCGATCATATATACATTACACGAAAAAAATAATTGTGCAAATCCGATCGTTGGTGCAACTCCCATGTGATCGCGGAAAATGCTTTATGCGAAATAAAATTTATTTGTAATACACACGTCTAAGATTCGAATGCACTATAAGTAACTATTTATGCTGTTATTGCGATTCCAATTTCAGATGGGTTAAATAAGCAATTAATATAATAAGATCCTTCTCTATATCCACCTGATATAGATTCCCTGTAATATTGATTACATGCAGGGCATACTGATAACGAATCAGTTATTTTATAGGCATTATCTTGCAGGCTCGCACTAATTACGTAGTCATCAAAATAATTACTACTACCTCGCAAAGTTATGTTAGGGTACTGCTCCAATACCTTATTGATAATGTAGGAGTGATCATTTTTTAGATTATTCTGTTTTTCGGATAAAATCTTGGGTTGAGATATAGATACTTCACTTACTTTAGTTTCTGGTGAGGTCTCCTTAACAGCGGATTTCGAGACAGGTGGTGCACCTACCTTGTTTTCTGATACTTCGAGTTCTATTTTTGGAGAAAGACTAAAATCAGAAGATAAATTTTCTTTATAAGTGCGGAACAGATTTGTCTCGCAGTCATGTGATTTTTTGGAAACGGAATTGATAATATTTTGAATATTAGTATCGGTTAAACATGAAATAGTAGTTGCACTATAAGATCGAACTTGCTTAATTTTATCTTTACCTATTATTTCGAATAGATTATAAATTTTAATAATTCTCTGAGTTTTCTTACGCAAATTTTCACGTGTAATGCCTGAAAGATGTGAAATCATTTCATCATAAATTTGGCCTCTTGCAAGATCATTAGCTTTTTTATTATTTTTGCAACCAGCTCCAATTCCCAAAGGATTAGACAAAATTTCACGAACCATTTTTTCAAAGTCTTTCCCGTAATAATACCAGCATAAAATTTCTTCCTGTTTGGCTTGAATTGTATTTTTTTCCGCCAAGCTTGCTTTCTGGTATAAATGAACTAAGCTCTGTACAGTAACAGTTTTCTTATCGTTCAAATAAAAAGATTTCTTAATTTCAATGCTCTCTTCTATGATAAATTCTGTTAACTCTTGTATTAAACCTTGTTCTACCATTTGATTACGGGTAACTTTTTGATCAATAGATATTTGTTCTGATTTATGTGCCTTAGCACTAGCTTCGCTATTGGAAATTCTTGACAAAGTCGAGTCAATACTTGCTCCCTCGTGCTGAGAATTCGATTGGAGGTTTTTCTGTTCACGGATAATAATAGAGGGAGTATCTTGAGTTTGAAACTTCTTTTCCCGGTTCCTCTTCCTTATTTCATTACTAACCCTCTCCTTATTTTTCTCATATAAGAAATCGTTAATTTCTTTTTCTTCCAATGATTTAGGTTCTGCAGAGATATGAGATGTGGAGATTATACATGTTCCCAAAATTGATTTTGGATTTTTGAGGTATTTCGACTTTTTGAGATTTATGCAGAATCTATTCTATATATGGAAGTAAAAAAAGTACCCAGTTGTGTGTATCTTTAATCAAAGAATAAATCTGGGTGGTCAAAAAATTTCGGGTTTTAAGTAAAATAATTTCGTCTTCTATGAAAAACTATTTCGACTTTTTTCCCCAAAATACTAATTTCGGGGCCCCAAAATAATTTTGCGTGCAAGTATAGTGGAGATTCCCGATGAGACATAGTCTCGAGGCTTTGCCTCTTCTTGACAAATATCAGAATTGCCGGAGGCAGTCACTTCGTGGCTAGATGTGTTATCGGATATGTTTTCTATCTTTTCAGGGTGACTGCCAGAATTCTTCTCTAAGGACACGGAATCAATAGAGTATTCTTTAGTAGATGGTGGAATGGATGATATTTCAGAATCGCTCCCCTGGGGTTAAAGATCGATCGGTAATTCTAGACAAGTCGAAGACTGTTTTTGCTCCAATTTTGTGATTCTATCTTTAAGCTCAATATTCTCAGTTATAAGGTTCACAGTATCTGATTTATATCGCTCCAATTCCACGATTCTAGTCATAAGCTCATCTTTCTCTTCTACAGTTCGTTCCAATTCTGCAATTCTAGCCATAAGTCTGGCATTCTCTTGTTTCAATAAATCTAGTTCTGATTTAGTGTTTCCCATTGTTTTATATAAGACGCGGATGTATTCAAAAGTTTATTTATTAATATAGATAAAACTGTGGTAACTTCACGAATAGAATTGCTTGATATCATATCTCAATTAATGGGATCACGATAAAAATTACCAGTGCGGGACAGATTTGTCTCGCAGATCACTTTGCCAAGAAAATTATTTCGGAAAAATTATTAGTTATACATTACACAAAAAATAACATGTGATACGTGATTCGAAGAATCGTCTAAAGACTTGTACGTTCCTCTAACCGAAATCTTTATTAATGCCAGCTCTGCTGATTTCGTGATCATATCCCGATGCAATTAACCAGTGAATAAAAATAAACACGTGATTTGGGTGAACATTTCTTCAAAAAAGTTCGCTGAAATTTTGCCAAGAAAAAATAGCTTGACTAGTCAAGTTTTGGAGAAATATATATTACACAAAAAAATAACACATGATACGTTGTACGTTCCTCTAATCGAAGATCTTTATTAATAAAATACGTGATAAATATATGATAAAAATACAAGATAAAATATATGATAAAAATCTATCTATTTATGAGATGGGGATGTTACTGTGGGACTTTGTTGAGCATTTCTTGGTGGGCGAGTATTGGCTTGCTCCAAAGCTTGTATCAATAAACTTTGATTCACAATCATAATATTTCTAAGAGTTAAAAGCAAAAGAATAAGGGGTTCTACACGCCATGGAGTATTTTTTGTAAAAGGTATTTCTACCTGATCTACATGAAAATATCTCGGTATCCCACTTGCGTCTTTAACTAAAATATTTAAATATAGATCTTCACCAGCTACTTGAATTCCAACAATGCCAAATTGATTGTTCGTTGGCCTACATGCAACACCTACAAAACTTATACCGTCTAAAGCCTCTCTCCACAATTTTACCGAATCATCTTCTCTTTTCGATCTGGTACAAAGAATTCGTGATGATTCGACATAAGCAAGTTCAAAAATCTTACCTCCATATTTTGCCATAACCATAACATCTGGCTTTTTTCCTATTGGAGTCTTATGTGTAGATCTTTCTTCATTCGGTCCAAAACTTTTACGAGCTTTACTTGCCATACTTTGACGTTCTGCTGTACTTAGAAAAATGCCACCATTTGGAAGATCCTCTAAACTAGCTCGAAGTAAAGGTACAATAATATCTGTAACATAGGTCCCTTCACTTTGTGTACCTCGTATTTCACTAGATGCAAATGCTGGATTATTCCATACTCCTTCCCTATAAAAATAGAATTTACAGTAGGATAAATGAAAAATATTTTAATAACGGAACGTCACTGAAATAAAATTACATACAAAACACCTAATATATGATTTGTTCGTTTTATTAATTTTGATTCCTTTTNAAATATCTCGGTATCCCACTTGCGTCTTTAACTAAAATATTTAAATATAGATCTTCACCAGCTACTTGAATTCCAACAATGCCAAATTGATTGTTCGTTGGCCTACATGCAACACCTACAAAACTTATACCGTCTAAAGCCTCTCTCCACAATTTTACCGAATCATCTTCTCTTTTCGATCTGGTACAAAGAATTCGTGATGATTCGACATAAGCAAGTTCAAAAATCTTACCTCCATATTTTGCCATAACCATAACATCTGGCTTTTTTCCTATTGGAGTCTTATGTGTAGATCTTTCTTCATTCGGTCCAAAACTTTTACGAGCTTTACTTGCCATACTTTGACGTTCTGCTGTACTTAGAAAAATGCCACCATTTGGAAGATCCTCTAAACTAGCTCGAAGTAAAGGTACAATAATATCTGTAACATAGGTCCCTTCACTTTGTGTACCTCGTATTTCACTAGATGCAAATGCTGGATTATTCCATACTCCTTCCCTATAAAAATAGAATTTACAGTAGGATAAATGAAAAATATTTTAATAACGGAACGTCACTGAAATAAAATTACATACAAAACACCTAATATATGATTTGTTCGTTTTATTAATTTTGATTCCTTTTCTTTCCACTCCTTATTATGTACAACATTCCTAAGTACTTTCGAAATATCAGCTCTATTAAAATTATTCGAAAATTCAACGCATCTTGAAGTAATGGAAGTAGGAAGGATGCATTTCATACTCTCACGTGGTTCTAAAAAAACTTGCATCTGTCTTTGTCCTAGATTTTTTACCAATACAGAATCATCGGCGATAATCATATTTGCTTCAGGATCGCGCCAAGTGAGTTCAGAGTGATCGATAGAAATTAAATTTGTTTTGAGAGCACTATAAAGAGATATATCTGTATCAGCTATCGGTGCACCAAGTTTCGATTGTAATGCTCTTAAATTTCGATCAATTTCTTCTCTCGAANAGCTTCTTGTTCTACACTCAATCCCTTCACTGCATCCAATCCTACGATATTTTTATATATAATTTCCGTCTACAGCAAATGTAAAAAAGTAGATATGTGATCACAATTATTTTAAAGCATGCTATAGCCACTATGTGATTGCCTTCGGCAAAGTGAATAACCCATATTTATTTGCACGTGCATAATTAGATATTATTTATCAGCCTCGTTAACTCCAAAAATTAATTTTATTTTACGTATCACATATAGTTTAGGAGGTAGCAGAAACCCTCGACATCATGAGGAAAAATCCTGACCACATCGCTCTTCCGGGCCGGCGTCCCTAACTTTTAGTAATAATACGCAGAATAGACTTGGCCGTGCCAGCTCCGCTGATAACATTTGCTGTAAAATCATCACTATATATAGTCATTTCCATGGTTATAAAGCAAATATATAATTTACAAACCTGTGTTAAGACCTCTAAGACTTTCATTCTTCNCTGAAAACCCTTTAATATCATTTAATGGCAATATAGTTGTTCCTTTTCTCGTCAAATAAATAATTGTAGCAAAGCATATAGCTTCAAGGGATCCTTCTAAAAAAAGAGTTTCGATTTTTGAAATTAAGATTGACATACTGGAAATGAAAAATTTGATTATATGTAAGTAATGATAAATCAAAATTGCGATAAAAAACGCAAATAAAGCTCCTAATAATACTGCTATACTCTCCTTTTAACGTGTCTTATTATTTCCTTTTTTGAAAAAGTCGGTATATGCACGAGAACAAAGAATATGTATAAGTTCCATGATAAGTTACTTGGATATAGGTAAAGAAGTTCACGATATTTTCCTTTTACCGCTTTTCGTTATTTCATTTTATTGCACCGAAGAATAGATTAGGAAAAAAGCTAGCATATGCACGAGAACAAAGAGTATGTATATATCTCAAGTCGATTATCCAAAATAAGTTATCGACATCTCTATTTGTAAAAAGTACAACATATCGTTTTAGTTCTGCGATAAATATAAATAAAGACTGACAAGAGTAAAAAGTGATATTATATCTATAAGAAATTTTTCATACAGTTATGCATGTGTAAAGGGGTTAATTAAATTTGGTAATCGGTGTATCGCATGACCTAATGATGCATGCAGGTTCTATTACATTCGAATTCCTTCTATGGCATATATCACATGGTAGGTTAATTATTTTAGCGGAGATATCGAGTTACACAAGTTATTTAATCAACTATAATCACTGGTGCAAGTGGTAAATCCTCGAATCTTTTCTCAATATGAGCTAAAACCTTTCTCGATAATATCTTAGATGGAGGTACATCTATCAACACTTTCTTAGCATCACCCTCGGTACATATATATACCCANATTATATGGATCAACTCCCCTCCTTTATAATTATGTCCATAATGTTGCAAAAATCGATACTCGTTCATTACAATATCTATCATCTCCTCTTGACCTGTTATCAATTCTCGAAAAAGCTGTTTATCCTCATCTGTGATTGGGAGGTAAATTTCCTCAGGCTCAAAGCCTATATATTGAGATAGTTTTTCACGTAATTCAGACATTATATAATAAACACATAATAATTATTAATAAAAATGGTTCGTTATCGTCATCGACTCATGCTAAAAATCTCGCAACTCAATCGCATTAAAAATGAATCCAGTTTTAAATATCTATATCGAATCCAAAATCCAATAGGTCTATAATTATTAAACACTATATATCATAAATAACCAAAATATGTCAGGTCTTAATATTTCTATTATTATTGACAAAAAAGCTAAATCGCAGAAACTCATTAATAATAGACCGGGGTATGATATGGAGTATGTTGTCTCGTATATTTACAATTATTGTGGTATTAACGATTATCAACGATTCTTTGATGATCTTTATGAGACTGAAAANGTGTATCGCATGACCTAATGATGCATGCAGGTTCTATTACATTCGAATTCCTTCTATGGCATATATCACATGGTAGGTTAATTATTTTAGCGGAGATATCGAGTTACACAAGTTATTTAATCAACTATAATCACTGGTGCAAGTGGTAAATCCTCGAATCTTTTCTCAATATGAGCTAAAACCTTTCTCGATAATATCTTAGATGGAGGTACATCTATCAACACTTTCTTAGCATCACCCTCGGTACATATATATACCCATATTATATGGATCAACTCCCCTCCTTTATAATTATGTCCATAATGTTGCAAAAATCGATACTCGTTCATTACAATATCTATCATCTCCTCTTGACCTGTTATCAATTCTCGAAAAAGCTGTTTATCCTCATCTGTGATTGGGAGGTAAATTTCCTCAGGCTCAAAGCCTATATATTGAGATAGTTTTTCACGTAATTCAGACATTATATAATAAACACATAATAATTATTAATAAAAATGGTTCGTTATCGTCATCGACTCATGCTAAAAATCTCGCAACTCAATCGCATTAAAAATGAATCCAGTTTTAAATATCTATATCGAATCCAAAATCCAATAGGTCTATAATTATTAAACACTATATATCATAAATAACCAAAATATGTCAGGTCTTAATATTTCTATTATTATTGACAAAAAAGCTAAATCGCAGAAACTCATTAATAATAGACCGGGATATGATATGGAGTATGTTGTCTCGTATATTTACAATTATTGTGGTATTAACGATTATCAACGATTCTTTGATGATCTTTATGAGACTGAAAAACGATATGATGCATTATCAGTTATTCGACCTCACGAAACGTTGAAGCAATGGGCTATTCGGGTCAGAGTTCCTTTACAAAAGCTGGTCTCTGAGGGAAAAAGAAGCGTTTACCATGTACATGCTCTATTCCTAGGATTCGGTAAGGGTAAATTCGTAGATCACAATTACTACAGACCTAGAATCCATAAAGCCAATGTGGGGATATGTCTAGATTGTATGAAGCTTATTCGTATTGATAATGTAAAACCAACAAAGAAATTCCACCATGCTAGAAGTAGATATGTCGAAATTATCGAACCAGAAGACCTGATACAAAAACATTGGGATCAGGAGCATCAGTAAATTTTTTTAAACGTAAGCCTTCGAAGTCCTTCACCTCGATAACCTTCGAATACCTCCAACATAAACGTAATATTTACAAAGGTTATTGGTACCGAAAACCTTCATTTTTATTAATAAAACGTAATACTCCGGAGGTTATTGATATTGATAACCTTCAATAACCTTCACTTTATCATAATAAACGTAATATTTGCGAAGGTTATTGGTCCGATAACCTTCAATAACCTTTGAAAACGAAATTATTACAATAACCTTCGACATAAAAAATTTCCTGATGTAATAAACCTAAATCTCAGGATGGATATGCGAGAATTATTCAAAATGCTTGGAGACGATTTAGGGAAAGAGTACCATCAAATGCCAAACTTGCTTGGAATAGTTTACCAAATGATGGCACCTCAGAGGATAAGAAATTTCTAGGTATAATACCTCGAAAAATAAAAAATCCTATAACTCGTCAACAGTTTGAGTTACGTCTTACTAAGCAAATTGCTGAGTATAATAAATATCAAGGTCGACACATAATACCTAATAGATATTATGATGAATATTATATTCTGTAACGGATTATGTGTTACCCCCTCTATTTTTCTTTTTCTTTCTTTTTCTTTTCTTATTTAACCTTTGTGCGCAGATGTGCATGATAATCTATGTGTATTACATTAATCTGATATCAAATGTATTACCAATTTATCTAATGTTTCAGATTACATAGATGGGAAATTAGGCGTAACCGACAATCAATTAGGATTGATTGTATTTACATTTTTGTTTATATTATTTTTATTATATTTATTATTATTGGTACTTTGACCTGTTATATTAATTAGCTTATTTACTTTATTTGGGTCAAAGGATATTTATTTATATTTCATTTATATTTTATTTATATTATATTTATATTTCTATGAATTTGCCTTGTCCGGACCTGGTTCTATGAACCTAAGAAATATGTATTTATATTTATTTTTATTTATTGATAATTATATGTATTTTTATATAAGGCATAAGAATTCAATAAAGCGGGGACAGGTTCTCCTATTAATTTAATCAATTAATATCTTAAGTCTTGCTCTGGATTGAGCGTATAATAATTATCTTTGCTTCTGTAGTTTTCTGCCGTAAGAGGATTCTTACATATTCCATATGATTGGATAGATTCTAAAAAACGGTGTTACATAGTGAAATACTATATTAACCGCAGCCAATAGATGTTATAAATATATAGAATAATAATAAATATCAAGACCTAGTATAAATACCCTATTAATATTAGATTCTTACATGTATATCAATTTATAATTAGTTTTAATCACATGACTTGTGGCGCAGTAAAGTTACACGATAACAATAATGGTTACACAAAGCGCAGTAATAGTAAGTAACACAGTGACACAGTAAAATAGTAGATCACATCACTAAATTAGGAAGAATAGTGTAACCCTAATACACTGGTCAAATAGAAAAAAATAGGACGGTTTTATCATAAATAGGATTCCGATTAATGGCTAAATTTGCTAAGATTTATTAAGTATAGGCAGTCGATTTTTTCTGATTTATGAATAGGAATTTCCAATTCATAAATTTTCACAAATAGGATGTCCGATTTATGCATATTTGTGTTATCAATAGGATTCCGATTTTTGTTCATTCGACCAGTGATAGTTATAAATACAAGGCTTTTCCTAGACCTTAAGATAGAGACTTCAAGACCTCAGATTTCAGAAAGAGATTTAGGTTTAGAAAAGGGATCTTAGAATTTAGATTCCAATCCCCTTTCTAAAGGATGGAATAATCCTATTCTTAAGAGAGAAACTCTAAATATAAGGTAGTAAACCTATTATATTAAAGAGAATACTTTAATTTTATTTTTAACCCTAAATTCTTGAACGATGAAAGTATAATCATTGAGAAAATAATAGTAAATTATTTTATTTGTACTTTAATTATTAATAAACTAATAATTAATAAAGGAATATTGAATGTTATAGGATTAAATGCTTGATTGTATAATTGTATAATGTTAATATTCTTGAGTTAATGAAATTAAATATAAACTTTTACGAAGGAATAAATAAAGTCATGACATATGTTGAAAGAACATAACCCCATTGCTTTGAGCGTTCGAGTAAACGCAAATTATCTTTGAGCGTTTGATGAGTAAACGCATATTGCTTTGAGCGTTCGAGTAAACGCAAATTATCTTTGAGCGTTTGATGAGTAAACGCATATTGCTTTGAGCGTTCGAGTAAACGCAAATTATCTTTGAGCGTTTGATGAGTAAACGCATATTATCTTTGAGCGTTTGATGAGTAAACGCATATTTGTTTTTAAGAGTATAACTTTTTACGTTTGAGTTAATACGTAGTAATGATTTAAAGAAAGAATACTTTTTGCGTTTGAGTTAATACGCAGACATATTATATTTGAATGCATAGACAGTTACACCTCTTGTTAAATATAACAATGTTAAAGGGCGTCGCCGCAACGAACAGACCGATTATGTCTATAAACTGACTGGTGCCTTCTATAAATAAAATAGAAACCAAACTGTCGTGTGTCTTTGGACATAGCACGTTAAACTCCTAAAAGAACCGTAAGATGTATCAGGTTGATCGTGATCGAACCTTAGCGATTAACCCGGATAACAACGGCAATTGAGATATCGGTTTCAAAAGCGACTTTTAGAAATAGAAACATAGTATATACTTAATTAATTTATTTATTCATGTATAGCTATTTTTTTACTCGATGTATATTTCATAATTTTCATAAAAGATTTCAATTTTTTCTGCGTTGTAAAATACAATATTAGTTTCTCAATAGTATATGTATCATGAAATTTAATAAAGCCTATTCGGATTTGATTAATAAATTACCACCATCTTTAGTTAATGAAGCTTGGAAACGCTTAATATCTTGTAAAAAAAGTCCAATGACTGCGGGGGAAGCTAGTGCAGTGAACCCATTAGTCGAATTATTTTTAAGACATGAAGTCAATAGATATCAGAAAAAATTAAAATACCAACGCAAAAGTTTGCCTTTATTTAAAAACTTCTTATATGATACAAATATGCCCGATCAAGAAACGCAAACTCAAGATACTAACCCAATTTGTGATCATGAGAAAGAGATTAATTATCGCGTTAAAAAAGAGTTAGATAGTTTATCCCTACAATTGCTTGAATTCAACGAAAAAACTTTTGACCCTTTTATACAAGAAATCACTAAACAGATTGAGGAGCGAGTTAATGCTAATAATAAATTGCGCAGTGAAAACAATCAACAGAAATTAAAATTGCAAAAAGCGGAAAAATTACTTGCAAGTCTGAAGTCCCAATCTATTCATCCAATTTCAGAGGGGAATCCCAGCCAAGACGTACACTTAAAGGATCGTCTACTGCTTTAGTAAAATCGAATACTACAAAATCTCGATCTCGCAAATATTTATCAATAATCTTAGATGCTTTTTTTTTTTCTGTATATAAATAACTCCCAAAATCAAATAGATCCATTAATAAGTATAGTCATAATCTCTCGATGCTAGTAGCGTATTGTGACAACTCCCACAGACCATCCAAGGATATTCAAGATTCAAAGATGCTGATTGATTATAGTTCTTTTTCCCATGAGCGGTGATTCGATAATTCGGGTATTTTTTCATCAAATCTCCTATACTCTCATTCTCATTCTTTGCCACATAGGCTTTATGAATGCCATCTACCATAACTTTTATCGCATTCTTATCATATGTATTAGAAGGCTCCAGTTCAAGAGTAATGATATCTGGTTTCTTAAACTTATGGCCACCACGAAATCTCATCCCTACAACCATAAAGGAATTAGTAACAATGCGATCTGTATACAATAGTGGTGATAATTCCTTACAACTATAACAAATAGATGCTTTAGCACTAACTCCGTTACTAGTCATAATTAAAAACTATTATATTTTTGTATACGAATAATATCCAAGTTCAAATAGATAATCCTATTATCTGATCCACATATTCTGCAACTGTTTACTTTTTTTACCTATACCCCATTCACGTCTAAATACCATGAACCATATAACAGCAATAATCAAGATAAGTAACATATATGCCGATAGCGGTGATACCAAACTACTTGTCACAATAGGAATTGCTTCTATTCCTCCTACCGAAATCTGCGGATCTGAATTTATATATGTGTCTAGCATAATATCTTTACTAGTTTCAGTTGCGTTAGCAAACTCATTCCATGAGTCACTTACCTTGGGTATAGGGATGACTCTGACATCATCATCGATTTTTTCGATATCTTCTATATTTTTTCTGCGCGCTAGATACGGTCTAAGACTATTGCTAGATTCACTAATTATAGATATATTAGATGCGAAAACATCCTCACTCTGTGAGTCAGACTTGGCTATATTTTTTTCGTCATTCTCACCGATCATAGGTTTTGGTCGTGTCAACTCCATTGAGATATCCTCCGATTTCAGATTTTCAAGCTCGCTAACCGTTGAAACTAACTCCTGTTCTACTTCAGTGATTTTAGATTTAAAAGATAGTATCTCAGATTCTTTTTTCGATAAATCTTCCTGAGCCGAAACTAACTTACCTCTCACTTGCTCCAATTCAACTTCTATTTGTTTAAACTCAACCATTTTAGATTTAAGGGATAGATTCTCAGATTCTGTTTTTGATAAGTTTTCCTGGATCGAAAATGCGTCTTTTTGTGCTGATGTTAACTTACCCTCCAATATCTTAATCATAGCCTGGAGTGATTTTATTTCTTTTAATTGTATATCATACCTGGCTTTATACTCATCACGGGAAATCTGCGATCGGGTAATCTGGGATGTAAGGTTAGTATTGTTTACTTTCAGTCGTTTAACCTCATTAATAAGTTGGTAAACATGCTTAGAAAGTTTCTCTTTATCTTTATTGGATTGATTTAAATCATGTTGTATACGCTTATTGTCTTTATCCAAGATAGAGCATTTATTAACAAGTCGATTACCACATTCTATAGCAATTTCCCGAGCATGATTTGCACAAACAAGCTGATTTTCAAGTTCTGTTCGGGTAGACGGATATCGATTGGTGGGCATGTCTCCAAGTTTTTTGCCTNCACCTATATCTGATAATGTATGAATTTGAGACATATGTGTTTTAACACTAGTTCCGTTATTATATCAATGGAAAAATAAATTAAATACAGGATAACTAATATTAATAATACCTATAAAATACAAACTTCCGATTTATTATAATAAAACCATGTCTAGATACTTAAGATCTGATGCACCTCTATTTTCTCCTGAAGATTATTCTTATATCTTACAGTGTCGTGATAAAAAACTAAGATATAAAACTATAAATGAATTGATGGCTAAGTATAAAACATCATCAAAACGTATTTATCAAATATGGAGAGGACAGGAACGTTCCATTGACCCCATGCTTAATACCCAAAGTATAAATCAGAATATACTAATATCAAAACAAGATAAATCTTTAGACTTAGCTTTTCAGACCAATATAACTGAAATTTCACCAGTAGAAAAAAAGAATCTGATTGCTGAAAACCTTATTGATTTATGTACTGAACCACTAATAGATAATGCAACACTCAATAAGAAATCATCTGATATGATAAGTTTTTATTGCACTGCTTGTGGTCATACTAATCGAATGTTGACTGAAGATATTAATCAAATACTAATAAAAAAGAATAAATCGAATAAAGATTAGATATTAATCGATATTTATAAATCGAATATTTACCAAAATAGAATTAGTTATTAACCGAATAAAAATTAGATATTAATCGATATTTATAAATCGAATATTTACCGAAATAGAATTAGTTATTAACCGAATAAAGATTAAATATTAACCGATATATTTAAATCGAATATTTACCGAAATAGAATTAGATGTTAACCGAATGATATAGATATATTGAAACAAAATTGGATATTTACCGAACAGTCTAGATATGTATCGAAACTAGATTGAAAAACTTTCGAATTTATATCTAAATATTTTTTATTTTTTATAAATAGATTATGACTCAAAACTCTGAAAAAATAATTCGATATCTGCGATCTGATGCAACTCCTTTATCAGATGATAATATACAAGATATCATTAATGCCAGAAATTCGATGAAACGTGCATCAGAAGCTATGGCTATCAAATATAAAATATCAACAAGGCGTGTATATCAAATATGGAGGGAAAATCATCCGCCAATAGATCCTAGAGAAGTAGTATCACAACCAATTAATATAGGGTCGATATCATCAAAAAAAGCTAGTCAAAAAAATAAGGTTAATAATGAAACAATAGAGCTAACAAAAACAAAGATTCGAAGCTCTACTTCTCCATGTGTAATAAAAAAAAATAGTACCTCTTCCATAGATAATACATCGAAAATAGAGGCGGATCTTGAAAAATTAATGAAATATACTGATAGATTGGCACCTATAAATCCATCTTTGTCTCAGTAAGTTGAGAACATCTTTCTGCAAGAACTTTACCTGCGTTTAAGGCCATATCAAGCCACTCTTCAGTTTTTATGAGTCGCTTTTCGAGTTCATCATATTTTTCACAATTCACGCATTTTTTTTTATTGCGGTGCAGGTTGTTAGGCGATCCTCCGAATCATGACTCTTTGAGCCTACCTCTGACGTCTGTAATTTTTCTGTATTAAATGCATTGCGTGATTCTTTGCGAGTAGAAAGAGGAATTGTAATAGTCTTTCCATTGCGTATTGCTATAAATTCCCCTTTTACTATAGGATCCCATCCGATATGATGTTGCCATTTTGTACCAAGTATCATTATAGATATATCGTTTCCATTTCGATCTTTTTTTGTAGGGATTACAGATATTTCTTTTTCATAAACTGTTATAGAATCGTTTCCACTATCTATAGATATAGGAATATTATATGACGTACCAATAGACTGGGAATCTCCAACTGCACCTGTAAGTTTGTGAACATTTTTCGTATCTATTTTTATCCCTAAATATTCAGGAATGTTATCTGTAAACAATGAATCATCTGCACCAGTATCTAGAATTGCGTGAGGTATTATTAAGTCACCTATTCTACAAGAAATCGTTGCTACATCATTAGGTTCTTTTATATTGAGAAAATCAATCTCAAAAGNCGTGTATATCAAATATGGAGGGAAAATCATCCGCCAATAGATCCTAGAGAAGTAGTATCACAACCAATTAATATAGGGTCGATATCATCAAAAAAAGCTAGTCAAAAAAATAAGGTTAATAATGAAACAATAGAGCTAACAAAAACAAAGATTCGAAGCTCTACTTCTCCATGTGTAATAAAAAAAAATAGTACCTCTTCCATAGATAATACATCGAAAATAGAGGCGGATCTTGAAAAATTAATGAAATATACTGATAGATTGGCACCTATAAATCCATCTTTGTCTCAGTAAGTTGAGAACATCTTTCTGCAAGAACTTTACCTGCGTTTAAGGCCATATCAAGCCACTCTTCAGTTTTTATGAGTCGCTTTTCGAGTTCATCATATTTTTCACAATTCACGCATTTTTTTTTATTGCGGTGCAGGTTGTTAGGCGATCCTCCGAATCATGACTCTTTGAGCCTACCTCTGACGTCTGTAATTTTTCTGTATTAAATGCATTGCGTGATTCTTTGCGAGTAGAAAGAGGAATTGTAATAGTCTTTCCATTGCGTATTGCTATAAATTCCCCTTTTACTATAGGATCCCATCCGATATGATGTTGCCATTTTGTACCAAGTATCATTATAGATATATCGTTTCCATTTCGATCTTTTTTTGTAGGGATTACAGATATTTCTTTTTCATAAACTGTTATAGAATCGTTTCCACTATCTATAGATATAGGAATATTATATGACGTACCAATAGACTGGGAATCTCCAACTGCACCTGTAAGTTTGTGAACATTTTTCGTATCTATTTTTATCCCTAAATATTCAGGAATGTTATCTGTAAACAATGAATCATCTGCACCAGTATCTAGAATTGCGTGAGGTATTATTAAGTCACCTATTCTACAAGAAATCGTTGCTACATCATTAGGTTCTTTTATATTGAGAAAATCAATCTCAAAAGAGTTAGGCCAATTTTGTCTTATTTGCGCTCCCTGGTATACTTTGATGGCATGATTTAATGTAATGGAATTGTCAAGTTTTTCTGGTGAAGATATAAGCTCATAATCGCGATTCGCTTCTTTGTGACTCGAAGAGTTTGGAGTCTGGTCCTTAATAATTTCAATAAGTGGTTGGAAAATAGTTAGATATTTTTTCGCAATAATCTCCCATACCTTATTTCGTTCCTTGACTGTATACTTTTCGCCATAATATGAATCGAATTGGTCCTTCATCTTTATAAATAGATTATTAAGAAATACACGAGCTTCAATGAGAATCTCCTTAGGACAATGGGGTACTAATTCGGATATCATATATTTAAGAGATTCAAGAAATACTTCCTGTTCCAAAGTAACGATCGATTTTTTCTTAGTAGAAGGCTTCTTCTTTACAGGAATCCGACTTTTTTTTTTATGTTAAAACAATTTTGTGGTTCAGTGTCTGTGATGCTTTCCTCATCCTCCTCGTCATTTTCCTCATCTTCATCTTCTAACACTTCAATAGGCTCATCCTCTTGATCGGAATTTTCTGGCTCGGATTGATAAGTATAATTAACCTTCTTCGGTTTCTTACCGAGTTTAGGACACTTATTTTTTCTATGCCCAATTTTTCCGCAATTTGAGCATTTGTAAGTAACTTTAGTAGGCTTCTGTGGTTTCTTTGCCGGCTTATTTGTAGCATATACTTTTTTAGCACCCGAAGTACTAGCTCTAGTAATCACTCTGGTATTATCCTCTCTAACTTGACCAAAAGGCTCTTTTCTGAGATTATAATTTGCATGTCCTAATCTTGAGTATAACTCATCTTCGATAAAATTTGCTAAAGCATCCGGATTTCGAGATGCATTGTCTGAATATCCTAATCTTTCTGCAATACTATCTAAATGATCAAAAGACCTATTTTTGATTTCTTGGGGTTGCAGTTGATATGGGATGGGAGATGAATTAGTTGTAATAACGGATAAATTTCTATTTCCATTATATGTAAAAGTAGAAGGTTGACGCTTAAGCCAGATATTTTTTAGATCGGTAAAGAATGCATCTATATCCGCTGGGGCCGCATTTTCCATTCTTGAAAAGAGCTCATCTGGTAAGTGATTCCATAAGATTGCCAATGCATCGTCATTATCATTTGGTGTTTGCAATAATAAAAGTCGAATTCTTTCTTCATAAGTTTCTGGAATATCTGTAGGTAAGAATTTTTCTTGTGTTAATTTTGTTAAAGAAGCCTGCCTTGTTCCTAAAGTTAATTCATGGTATCTATGCCTAAGCCAAGCTCTGAATCGAGTTGGAGTATCAATATTCGTACCAGCAGGATGTTGTGCAGGAACTGGAGCATATTTACCAGATATTTTAGATTTTAAAATATTGGCTTTAACCGCATCATCGAATGCTCCCACACCTAAACCAGTGCCATATGAAAAAACTTGTATAACTTTATTAATATAATCATCTGGAGGTTCTTGACCTATATATTGTGGAATTTGAGCGAGTAATGGTGCCATTGATGTCATAACATCTTGTATACCTGCCATATTGATTGGATTTGCTAATGGGTTATTCTGTAATGCAAAAATTTGCTGATTCAAATTATTAATTATTTGTCGGGCTCCATGGGTTTTATTTTNACATTTAAGATTTGAGCCTGCCTTAAATTGCGAGCTCGCCATGCAATATGAGTTAATCCTAAGATGCGTAATTTTTGATTTAACTTGTCATGTACTAACTCACTTTCTGTAATATCTTCATGTGCACTTTCTAAAGATTGACTCAAATGATAATTTTCTTCTCGGCATTCATCTAACCGGTCTTGGGCTTGTCCATATAATCTTGTTTTCTCATCCATTTCGGTTTGAATAGTTTCATTCTTATCGGTTAAGTCGTCAATTTGCTCTTTAAGAGTTTCATTTAATGTATCCAGTTCATTGGTTAACTCCTGCTGATTAAGATTTATATCCTTTAAATTTATAACTTCTTGTCTTAACTGAGTTACTTCGTTTTCAAAAGTATAGCACCCATTTTGGATTTGCGTTAATTTTAATTCTGTTTGGGTTTGAAGATTATCGATTTCATCCCTTAAAAGAGTATTATCACCTCTGGCTGAGTCGCCTAAAATTTTAATATTTGCTCTCATCCCTATTATTAAGTTGAAAACTGGTGTATTTGTTGATGGCAGGTGTGTCATATCTAATGCCATTGTTTCTCGAAGTTTTTGGATTCTATATCGAAGGGAAGATATTTCACTAGTCATTTCTATTAATTGCGACTCGAGAGCTGGAATAATTTTATCCTTATTTTCTATATCTTGTAAAGCTTTTTTAAGTCGTGGTTTGAGATTGCCTACCTCTGTTTTTAACAAGATAATGCTTTCATCTCGAATACCGATTTGATTTTCCAAATATGCTATGTGCTTCTCACTTTCTTTGAGCCATCTTTCTAGCTTTTGGATTTTCTGTTCGAGATTATTCATGTTTTTATATGTTATAGTAAAAATGCTTCCTGTTATTTCTATTGACACTAGAAAAGCTCGTGAACTTGATATTAGTATTGACTTACAAAAAATATACTACCATCCTTCCGGATATCAAAGAACTAGTAAAAA
>PQFF01000038.1:120654-172558 GCA_003547095.1 Diversispora epigaea
AAGTCTAAAAAACGTTTCCCTTGCAAAGTTTGTGGTAAGCCTACTAGTTCTGAACCTGGATTATGTAGAGCTCATGTTAAAGGGTATTATGTTATGAAATGCTTATATGGACAGAGTAATGAAAAATTTACACCAAAAAAAAATGCGATATTAAAAAATTTACACCAGTTGTGATTAAGGTATAGAAAAATTTACACCAAAGAAGTGCGATATCAAAAAATTTACACCAAAAAAAAATGCGATATTAAAAAATTTACACCAGTTGTGATTAAGGTATAGAAAAATTTACACCAAAGAAGTGCGATATCAAAAAATTTACACCCGGGTGAAAATTTTTGTGCCAGAAAAATAGTGAAGAATCATCTTTGGATTGAATTCTGCTATATCAATTAATATTAGTATGCAATTTAGGCTTGATTCACGTCCGAGAAGGGATCAGGATATTCATTAAATTCATATCCTTCACCGCTTCTCTTGGACTTTTTTAATGGCAAGCTGTATAACATAAATTGTATGGTATAAGAAATTGTGTTCGGGTGACAACAGAACATTGAATTGATGTACAAAAAATGATATGTTTGATGAAGATTTTGAGGCGAGAAATATAGCAAATTGACTAGTCTTGTGCCAGAACACCCATTTTTACCCTACTGCATTTGGCATTTGACTTTGGCATTTTGAAAATTAATTAATTTGAGCAACATGTATAGTCAAGCTTAGATGTGATAGTTATTTTTCATGCTCCATCTCTAGAATTGGACTCTAATTCTCCATTATCCATTAAAACAACCATGATACTCAAGGCCATTCCAATTTAAAAAGCTATCATGAATAATTCACCATTGAAAACCCCTTGTGAACTATTGACTTTTATTTAATAAATATATCTCTTCTAAAAGTTGAGATTTTAGCATGTATTAGCTCCAGAATTATCATGGTTATTCAAACTATAACTGATTTAATAGCCATTCACAGTTTCACCTGTATAAATTATTTTATACTTAGGTATGCATGACAAATGAGTCCCATATTGTTATTTATTGTTACTACCTTTCCATGTCAAGATTATGGATATTACTCAAATTTTGCTCAGAATTTGGGATTTAGCATTTGGCATTTGGGATTTTGAAAATTAATTTGAGCAACATGCATAGTTGGGCTTGGATGTGATAGCTGTTTTTCATGCTCCCTCTCAATTGGACTCTAATTTTAAAAGTTATCATGATTAACCATTGAAATTTTTAACATGCATAAACTCTAGAACATTAGAGTTTCACTTATTTATACTTTGATATGTATAAGATATGCATATGACTACTGGCAGGAAACCAGATAAAGAATCTCATAACTTAAATTTCCTAATTTAAGAAGTGATAATAATCAACATCAGTGCATTTCAAAGTATTCAATAACAAACTGCAATACAGTAATGGACACTTGAATATTTTCTTGTTGCCAAATATTTGCCTTCAATATTTCCTTCAATATTTGCTTTCAATATTTGCCTTCAATATTTCCTTCAATATTTGCGCCTTCAATATTTGCCTTAAATATTTCCTTCAATATTTGCGCCTTCAATATTTGCGCCTTCAATATTTGCGCCTTCAATATTTGCCTTCAATATTTGCCTTCAATATTTGCCTTCGATATTTGCCTTCAATATTTGCCTTCAATATTTGCCTTCAATATTTGCCTTCGATATTTGCCTTCAATATTTGCCTTCAATATTTCCTTCAATATTTCCTTCAATATTTGCGCCTTCAATATTTGCCTTCAATATTTGCCTTCAATATTTCCTTCAATATTTGCGCCTTCAATATTTGCCTTCAATATTTGCCTTCAATATTTGCTTTCTGAATGAAAAATTCAAAAAAAAAATTAATGAAATTTTTTTTTAGAAATTTTCACCTTTGGAGTGAATTTACATAGAGTATCTTGAAAATGATTTTCGTTGCATTAATCATAATTGTTTCACAAAAAATAAATCCGATGGATATATTTTTTATTTTTATTTTATCACTTTTAAGAGAAAAATTTAAGAATTTCCCCCTCATAAATAATAAAATTATCGTCATTAATTTTTTTTTTAATTAAAAAAAAAAATTTTAAAAAAAAAATTTTAATTTTTATGATGGAAAAAATGAATTGAAAAGTAAGCAATACAATTAGTATAATTAATTTGTTTGCTCCTTCTTTCTCATCCTTCTTTCCTCACGAAATAGGAAAATATTCATTGTTTTTTGAAATTTGTTGTAAAAATTTAGTTGAGAGAAAAACCTTATGAAAAGGCGATAATACATGTGAATTCTTTCTTATTGGCCAGAATTAATATTGAGTAAAAATAGAAAAGTTTAATTTTATTAAATTTAATTTAATTATTTATTTTTATTTAATTTATTAGAAAAACTCATTAGTATTCAATAACGGTTAGAAAATCTATCAATTATTAATTGTCAACTTACTGATTCAATATTTTAGGTTATTATTTGTCAAAAAGAAATATTAAAAAGTCTTCAGTAAGTTTTTATAATTTCGAGAGAATCTTCACAATTGGACTATTTCAAGAACTTTATAGTATAAATCGGATTATTTATTAGTTATAATTATTGATTCTTTTATTTATCAATAAACAGTAAAATTTTTTTTATATCCAAAATTGTTATTTATAATATAATCAATTTCAAAATGCCCGATGTTGGAGAATAAGAAGAAAGAAAGCTGAATAAAAAAGATTTATTTATCTTATTTTAATTAATAATAAATGTATGTACGTCTAAATTACATATATTGTGTTTATTACAAATATTATAGATTATGCCTCTGCATTTTTTTTACTGAGGGTAGATGGATTTGAAGAAATTACTGGAAGAACAACTTATGATTACTATTAATAAGAAAATTGGAGATTGTTCTAGTAAGTCATTTTTATGGTGTATTTTTCAAGAAGATTACTTTAATAAATAATAATAATAACTTATTATTTAGTTAGAGAGGTAAAATAAAACCAAGGAAATATCAAAACGTGAGGATGATGTAACTTTGAAACTCTTACATTTTATTTTAATAATAGTCAGATGTAATTTAATATTATTTGATTGAACCTGGATACGGGACAACAGTTATTACTAATGAATACTTAAATTTCATGTGAAGTTTTAATCATTATTGTTTTTGGCTCCATTCACGCTACTATTTGTCACGTTGCTGGTGCTCTTTATGATAAAAAAATATTTTATTCTCTCTCACTCTTTAGTATTTTTTTTATTTTTATTATATATTTTGTAATAAATTTTATAATAGATGACCAGAAACTGTGGATGATCTTTATGATGGAGTTTTAACACTTGAACATATTAACAGAATGGTGGTGAAATTAGATAGTTTCACGAGAGAATCTATAAGGTCTTTTGGTGATTTCGGTCTGTAAAATTTAATTTTAATTTATATACAGTAATTATTAAGAATACTAACATTTTGTTAAAAAATAGCTGACCTTATTCACAGATACATGGACAATTCATTTACATTTAAAAATAATACGACAATTCCTAAGGTTTTATCTTATAATTTATTGTCTTCATTTAATATTATTATTTAACAGATCATATAGTCTACATTTATTTAAATGTTAGTTTTATGGATTAGAACCAAGGTCATTCCTTCCGTATTATGGTTTGAATAATAAAAACCTGCAACCAAAATTGATAAAAATTATATTGCATTTGGTGCAGGAAAACATGCTTGTTCTGGAAGGTTTGAATTTTTAAATTTATTGTGCTATTTATATTTTTAAAATTTTCAAAAAAAACTAAGCCTATTTTATATTTTTAAGCAGATTTCTTGCTATTAATGAAATTAAAATTTGTATGCATAAATTAATTTTGAATTATCATATTCCATTTTTTTCCTATTAACGCGTATATTCCGAATCTCACATAAACTTTTAATTTTCGCAATATTAGTCAAATTCGTGGGTAACCGGGCAAAGCAATTTTTCAAGTTTTCAATATAACGTATTAACCATAGTTCAAACTTTATTTCAAATTACAAGTTTTTAAACTTTATTTTATATTTATTGAATTTTGAATAATATACTCTCAAAACTGCGTATTATTATGATTCTTTTTCAATATCGCATATTGAGTTTCTAAACTTGCAAAAAAGGTAGAGCTCATAAAACTCTACTCTGTTAAAATACATATAAGATAATTGTCATTAAAAAGGAAATAATTTTTTTTATGATCCGTACAATTTTTTCATAATCCTTAAATCTGTTTGCTTTTATTTGTTTCCAATGTATGTATTACTGTTATATTTTTTTTCATTATTTTTTGTCTTCTTTTTTGTCTTCCTTCCTTAGCTCTTTACTTAGTTCTTTTTTTGTTCCTTTTTATAACAAATTTCTTCTCGCTGTCTTTTGCTAAATATCAATATAATTATCGTTTTCTTTTTTGATTTTCTCATTGCAGTCTTTTCTTCTTTTGGTTCTTTTAATACTACTCCTTCAATTGTTCTTTATCATTCTGTGTACAATTTCTTTATTTCTTTTAAAAGTTTCTTTTCTTGTTCCTTTCCGGAACAATTTTCTTCTGTGTCTTTTGCTAAATATTAATATAAACGTCGTTTTCTTTTTTTCTTCGTAGTCTTTTCTTCTTCTTTTAATAAATAAAATTTTTTTCGTTTGTCTTTTAATACTGCTCCTTCAATTGTTTTTTTTATCATTTCCGTATGCTATAAATAAATGGCCGCGCTTGAAAATAAGTATGAAAAGAAGCCCGCGAAGTAATCATTAAAAAAAAGAGGTATATTTTTGAATCACTTAAACAATTTTTATTTCTTTAATTATTTTTATTATAGATAGAAAGACGGCAAAAGTACTCTCCATATATGCCTCTTTGAATCAAAAGTAAATTTTTATTGCTTTATGATCATTAGATTAATCATATTCTTCATAATTAATTATTATTATTATTAATTTATTATTTTTATTTTTTAGTTCGAGAGTTCAGACATAACTACAAATATAAAGTTAAATTTTATTACATTTAATTATATTTTTTTTTTAGTAATAAATTAACAATCATTATTATTGTTACAGGTTAGATTCTTTTTAATTTCGATGATAGATATGCATGAAAAAAATGATATCATATATGTTAATAGTGAGCCCGAATATTTTGGCGTTCAAACTGTTTTGGGGGACCTTTGCAATCGAAACAACGAAGCATAGTTCTCCTTTTTTTTTTTTTAAAAAAAAAAATATAAATATACTATAGCCGATAGTAGAATCTTTACATTTTCCCAATCCATCAAAGGTATCAGGGCATACTCTTTCTCATTTCTTTCTTATAAACTTTATTACTAACTTTTTTTTCGTTATTCTATTTTTAACGAAAAAAAAACAAGCACAAGGATTTTTGTAACACTAATTTAATATGCCCCAGGCCCAGGTCCAGAATAATAAATTAATATTTAATTAGTTACTGAATCCAGTTATTTTATTTTGTCATTAAATTTTTTTTTTTAGTTTCCTTTTTTTAGATTACTAAAGTTCGCAATGAATTAACGATAAATCCGATTGGATAAAGATTCATCTTTTTTTTTTCTAAAAACGAATTAAAAATAAGAATTGAAATTTGATTTATTTTTTTAAGGACTTTAAAAAAAAGAATTGAGATTTAATTTCTTTTTTTTTAAGGGCTTTAAAAAATAGATGAACTGAAATAATTTATANAGTAATAAATTAACAATCATTATTATTGTTACAGGTTAGATTCTTTTTAATTTCGATGATAGATATGCATGAAAAAAATGATATCATATATGTTAATAGTGAGCCCGAATATTTTGGCGTTCAAACTGTTTTGGGGGACCTTTGCAATCGAAACAACGAAGCATAGTTCTCCTTTTTTTTTTTTTAAAAAAAAAAATATAAATATACTATAGCCGATAGTAGAATCTTTACATTTTCCCAATCCATCAAAGGTATCAGGGCATACTCTTTCTCATTTCTTTCTTATAAACTTTATTACTAACTTTTTTTTCGTTATTCTATTTTTAACGAAAAAAAAACAAGCACAAGGATTTTTGTAACACTAATTTAATATGCCCCAGGCCCAGGTCCAGAATAATAAATTAATATTTAATTAGTTACTGAATCCAGTTATTTTATTTTGTCATTAAATTTTTTTTTTTAGTTTCCTTTTTTTAGATTACTAAAGTTCGCAATGAATTAACGATAAATCCGATTGGATAAAGATTCATCTTTTTTTTTTCTAAAAACGAATTAAAAATAAGAATTGAAATTTGATTTATTTTTTTAAGGACTTTAAAAAAAAGAATTGAGATTTAATTTCTTTTTTTTTAAGGGCTTTAAAAAATAGATGAACTGAAATAATTTATAGTAAAGTGTTTCAATCAACGATAAAATAATATATTCAGAGAATTAATTGAGTAATATGAAGATTTGAAAGAACTTTATAATTCGAGATAACAAAGGAATTTTGTAAAGAGATAAACATAGTTTATAATATTTTATTGATAGGATGAAACAACATGTTACATGTCACAGCTATTAGTAGAGCCAATAAAATAGCTTAATCTATGTGTAACTTAAAAGTAAAATACTAAATATTATTGGCTAATACAGGGTTGTTACAAGTAACCTGTTGTTACAAATACATTTATTCTTATTAATATTGTTTATAAATATTTATATTTAGATTAAAACATTTTTAACTCCAAAATAATAAATTTGAATAAATGTTTTTTCGCCCACGTTAATATTCATGCATGGGTGCTCAAATTTCATCAATCAATCATCTATCATATGATTTTATTTAAATAACGTTAATTTTAATTCTTTCTTTTCAAAAAAATATTATTATGGTTTCTCTAAACTCACCGCTGACCAATGGGAGACCTTTAATTATAATATTTTCAACAACAGTTCTAATAATATGTGACAAATGAAAGGACCACAAAATTAATTGGTATTCAAGGATAGTTATCGGGGGGGGGGGATGAAAAAAATTTAAAGTTTTGAAACTTAAATAATTCGTTTTTCTCAAGTAGTGTTTGCATACGTACATATGTGGAGTTACCTTTTTCGATTACGCTATCAATCATTCGTGATTTATTCGTTTCTCTTAAAGGCAAATTTGATTGTATAAAGATGTGGAGAGAATGTTTGCATAAGCTTCGACGGTTTCTCAAGTGCTTATGAACAAAAAAATATTATATTATGTGAAATTATCACAACTTAAAAGATAATTGGCCGAAAAAAGAACTATACTTTTACCCTGATTTTTGAAAAAAAGTATGTGAGACAGATTTGTGCTTGCATAAATCTCAAAATTAACGTTTTGTAATTGTTTCACATGGAAAGAACGTTTACATAGGGATGCATTAATTGTTGTTGCACTAGGATTTCGAAATAAATTAATAAAATCAGATCATAAATAAATATAAAGACAAAGTATAAATAATGAGGTAAAGATATAGTTAGTCATTAGTTATTATTATTTTTTTAATTTTAAGAGAGGGAGAGAGAAAAAAAAAGACCTATTTTCAATTTTAATTTTGGGTGAAAATGTGGAAAGGGTAGACCAAAATGTCTTAATAATCTTTGTTGTTCGCAATGGGGTTGGTGTGAATCAACTTCTGCTTATTGTGGAACCCTCTTTACGGGAAGTGTACCACTTCTAAGGTTACTTCTTCCAAGGTTACTACTTCCAAAGTTACTTCTTCCAATGTTACTTCCAAGGTTACTACTACTATACCTAAAGTTACTACTACTCCTTCCAAGGTTACTACCGCTACCGCTACTACTCCTCCCAAAATTATTACCACTACTACTATTCCGCTACTGTTCCTAAACCAAATGGGAAACCAATTTATTCATGTTCAGTACTATTGTAATTACCTTTGACGACGGTCCTTACTTGGTATATAAGTTATTTCTATAATATTTTTATATTTTATCAGGAAGATAATTAATAAAATAATAGCTCGAATGAATTCCTTTTTTTTTTATTATAGTGGACTAATGATTTACTCGATAACCTAAAAAAATATAAATGCCAAAGCGACATTTTTCATTAATGACAATAATTGGGGATGTGTTTACGATTACGTTCCCATTTTAAAACGAATAGTAGCCGATGGTCATCAACTCGCACATTATACGTGGGGACATTTAGATCTCGCAACTTTATCACGCGATCAAATCGTTTTTCAAATGACAAACCTTGAAAATGCTTTATTGAAAATTGTGGGAGTTGCCGATAATTCTTTAGTTATGACTACTTTAACAAGTCTTGGATATAATGTAATCCAATGGGATATGGATACAGATGATTGGAGAGGTTTGAGCACGCAAGAATTATTGAATAAATATAAAGCATTATCAAAACCCCAGGGCACATATTGTGTTGCAACATGATATGATAGAAAATACAGCACATTCACTTGGACCAGAAGCAGTTAAATTGGTGGATTCAAAGTTACAACTGTTGGTGAATGGTATAAGAAGGTTGTAACACCTAGCGCAAAGGATGGAACCTGGAAATGTTGAAATATTAGATTAAATAATTTTAATTTATTTGTTATATATATATATTACAAGTTGTATTTTTATTATTTCTAGTGAATCATAGAACATGTATTTTTTTTCCAAATAGAGAAAAACATTAATGTTTTACAAATGTTAAAAATATAAATTGTATTTGATACGAAGTAAATAAATATACTAACTAGAAAAAAAAATAAAAAATTCACAAAATTGATTACAAGTGAATATAGAACCAGTTAAGTCAATAACCTGTTATCCTGAGCTGAGCGGATACATCATTAATAACCATACTAGACTTTGACTATCAATTCCTACATATGCATATGACTCCATCAAGCAACGCACGAAGGAATATCCCTCGCGCTCCATTTACATCCCTGTCCATAACCACATTACACCCCTTGCACTTATAAACTTTTCTCCCTCCTATATTCTGTATGTTTCCACATGCAGAACATGTTTTGAAGTATATGCTTCGTTCTGTATGATCATTTTCATACCAATCTCTTCGGCTTTGTGTTTCAGCCGTTGTCGGAATGAGTAATATGACCATGTTAACATCCTTCTCACGGTTTTTGAATTGATCTTTCTTGTTTCTCGTCTCACCATGTTCGAAACATTAAATTCAGGTATAATAACAACATCATAATTTTTCACATGATTTTCTTGTGTAATTCATTCCTCAGGTTTTTGATCCTCCTAAAGATTCTTGAAATCGCTTTATCAATTCTTTTAGCCTGCTTCTTCTTTCTCTTAGAAATCGAGCTCTTAAGTTTGTCCCTTGTTGAACTTAGTTTGTCTGCATGTAAGCAAAGTCTGAACAACCTCTGTGCATCATTCTTACCAACTTCTGTAATTCCTTTGGTGGGTGAGTACATTACAAACGGGGTTCGAACTCCTGGATCAATAGCTACGAATCTCTCGTGTGTTTCTTTTAACTCTTTTTGTCTTTCATGTACCCACGAAAGAATCCAATCATTAGTTTTTCTATGGTATGTGAGCTTGCAATCATTATTGATCTTTTCTAATGGCCAACTGTTATTTTTTCTCTTGGTCTCAAAATGCAAAACTCTTAAATCCCTTGATCCTTCTATGAGATTATATGGTTTCTTCCTTGGTGTTCTCATGGAATTACAAAATAGGTATGATACATAGAATTGATTCCAATTTTTTTCGAGAAATTTTGTGCGCGTATGGTGATGGTATGCTTTAGGTCTTTCTTGGTCTTAAACTTCAACCCGGTTTTGTTATCTTTCGAATTGAAATTTTTAATAGCTTCATCCACAGTTTCGTCAATTATATTATTTGGTATATCATTATAAACTTTCTTACTTCTCAATTTTAAGTACGCGACCGTTCTTAGAAATTGTATCTTTGGAAAGTTTATCATCTCCTTATATTTATTCTTATTTTCATCTACACGCACAATTAAAAATCGTCTACTTTGTAAATAGTCAATGATCGTGTTATAGGTCAATCTCATCAATCCCATCCATCGCTTTAGCAAGCGTTTTTGTGCAAGATTCGGGTACAATTTCACATTCAATGTTCTGATTATGTTTTCATCCTTTTTTCTTCTTGTTTTATTTAATAATTTATTTGTATTTTTAAATAATAATACATATTAAATAATTGTATTGTATTAACAATTAAATAATTGTTTCGGTTAAATTTATATGAAAAATATTCACTTGATCTTCCCCTAGCAATAATGTACATTAAAGTCCAGTAGAAGATTAAGGTACATTAAAAAATGCCGATTTTCAAAGGGATAAGGAATTGTTTTACTTAAAAGGAGAGATAAATGAGGGGAAAGGTAAGTATATTGTTTTTTTAAAACAAATAAAAAATACACGTCCGCGGTGTTAAAATCTTTTTTTAAATATTCCGCGCTTACCTTTGTTAAATCTAAATACAGTATTTCAAACATCTATGTTGTTCGTTACACTTAATTATACTAATATGGCGTATTTAACAAACATTTAAGGAATGCCTAACGTTTTTCGAACATCTTTGTTTTGCGGCGATTAACAATACAATTTTATTAAACAATGAATTTATACGAAAGAAATTTCCAATATAATTATTTATAGCATCTGCAACTATTTTTTTATATTTATTTCGCAAAGATGAGATGTTTTAGGAGCACGATAAAAAATAAATTTTAAATTTTAAAACACCAGCAGAGTTATGATACTTTTATTAAGCAGCAAAAAACAGCAATAGTTTTTTTTTTTTATTAATTTTGTAAATTGACATACTTGAATTAAAAAGATTGATATAGTTAAAAATTATATATGGCTTGCTTCCATTATAAGTGAAAATTATAAACTAAAAGTTTACAAGTGCAAGGGATGTAATGTGGTTATGGACAGGGATGTAAATGGAGCGAGGGATATTCCTTCGTGCGTTGCTTGATGGAGCCTTAGTTATGTAACATAATTATGCCAATTGATTGATTATAGTTGACTATTTTTAGCTATAGTTGATCGATTCAATCCAAACGGTTAAAATATTTATGTAGTACAAATGCACAAATGTGCAATGCAGGGACGATGAAATTATGCGGTGACAAATCACAAATTATTTATTCGCTAAATATAAATTATGTGATGTTATTTTTTAAAAAAATCATATATTATGTGATATTATTTGACAAATTTTAATATTATGTAATATTATTTTATAATATTTTATATTAAATTCGATTTTATGCGGAATAAAAATAGGGCAAAAAATAAACTATTCTTATTAAATGTTATATTAAAGGCCATTAAAATATAACATATTTAATCTTTTAAGGGAATCCAAAGACAAATTTTGACGATCACTATCTAATAAAGAATTATACATTGAAAAACTTCGCTCTACGCTACAACTTGATACTGGTAACCAAATATTATCAAAAGCTATTTTATAAAGGATTGGCAATTGGAAAATCCATCGATTAATGATAATCTGTAACAAATTAAATAATCTTTACTGCGGATTATGCGTTGGACTATAGGGAGACATAAATTATGTGATTTTATGATGTGACAAACTTAAATTATGTATTTTATGCAAAATTATTCGTTCAATGCGATATTATGTGATTGCATAAAATCATCGTCCCTGGTGCAATGTACTAATGTAAGCATATCTTCAAAATTCCATGATTTTTTTAAATACCACATAATGAATACTATAAATAATTTTAATTTTAATTTTAATTTAATTGTTTGAAATTAAATTAAATCAATTAAATTCTACTTCTATTATTTTTTTTTTTTATCATTCTAATTTATATTTAGTCAATTTACTTATCTTTTTTTTTTCTTCATTCATTGATTGGTGGATCGACCAATTAGTGCCAAGTATCTCAATAGTATCAATAGTATCAATAGTATCAATACTAAATTTATATTTACCAAAAAAGGTGTTTTCCAAGCCACGAATTAAAAACAAATGAAATCGGAGTTACGGAATATTTTGTAAGCCAGTAAAGTAATTACGTTGTACAATACGTCTAATGGCGTAATAGAAATGTCATTGTACAATAAATATTTTTTAATCGTTACAATTTTGATCTTTTTTATATAAAAAAACGTGGAAAAAAAATTTTTCCTGAAAATAAAATTCTCTCGTTATTCCACGAATTCCATTTAATAAACCAAAATGACCGATATATCTGACTATGATAGCGCTCCTGAATCTTTTTTTGATGCAGAAGAATATATTGCCGATGAAGAAAATCAAAAAACCGCCACTCGATATTCGAAAGCTATATTATCTTCTTTATCCAACATTTTCTCTTCCAATAGTGTTCAACCCGATATTTCTGCAATTCCAGAGATTTCCGTGACTGACATGTCGGAAGGTAAAGAAGGAAATGAGGTTAAATCCAGGGAAATTATCATTCAACGTAATTCCAATTCTCCAATTAATGGTGAAAACGATTCCGAATCCAAGATAGCCACCAAGACCGAAGGTATTCTTCAATGTTTTAATGATCATTCTCATGATATTAGAATTATATTATCATTATATATGCTATATCATTCTCTATATTGTTTTTACAAATTAAGTTGAGGAAGAAAATATCAATAATGAAGAAGAAGGAAAGGAAGGAAAAGAAGAAAAAGAAGAGAAAGAAGAGGAAATTGAAGAACAAAATGACATAACAATTTATGTCAAAGATCTTGATACTGGTAAAAATATTCCGGCATCAGATCTGGAAGAGGAAATTAAAAATTCCAAAGGAAGCTTCAATCCATTATCTTTTCAAATATTGCAAAGATCAGGTGAAGATGATGAACATGAAAGTGAGGATGAAAGGAAATTTGATAAATCGCACAGGTATATTTTCATATTATTATTTATAACGATCGATATTCCATTTCATTATTAATATCCACGTGAATCTTTTAGATCAAAATCTTTTCTAAAGCGTTTGACAAAAAAATCACATAATGAGAAAGGAATTGGAGATGACGAAGAAGAAGGTGATGGAATTACTGGAAATAATGTTCCAGTATTTTCAGAAAGTACTTCTGGTTACGGAAATGCTCAACCGACTTATATAAAAGTAATAATTATTATTATCGACAAAGAAAAATTATTTATTTATTTATTTATTTTTAATTTATAATCAAAAAATATTCATAAAAATATTTTAATATCATTTAGGGACGTTCGAGAAATAAACCAATTAAAGAATTTGATAAAGTTTTTCTTGCTCAAGAATTAAATAATCCAATTTCGGATGAAAATAATGAGGCGAATTTAAATTCTGGAGCTATTTGGACCATGGAATTTAGTAAGGATGGAAAATTTTTGGCAACGGGAGGTCAGGATAAAGTTGTTAGAGTGTGGGCAGTGATTTCAAGTGATGAAGAACGTGAACACTTTCTTGAAGGAAGTGATGGTACAAGTGTGTATGAAGGTATTAGTGGAGCAAAATTGAGAGCACCTGTATTTCGAGGTAAACCATTATATGAATATCGTGGACATACAGCTGATGTACTGGATTTAAGTTGGAGCAAGGTAATTATAAATTATATTTCATGATACTTTCTTATTATCGGATAGTTTTGTAAAAGAACAATTCTCAATTATTTTTTAGAACAATTTTTTGCTTTCGTCATCTATGGATAAAACTGTGAGGTATATATAAATTTTATGAATTTATATTTAATCATGTTCTAATTTTCAATCCTGAATTTTAAATTATTCATAATTATTCTTTAGATTATGGCATATTACAAGGAAAGAATGTTTATGCTGTTTTCAACACACAGATTTTGTGACAGCGATTGCTTTTCATCCCAAGGTATTACGGGATTTAATTATTTTCCGTCGTTTTCGCGTCTTTATAATATATAATTATATATATATATATATTTTGAAAATAATTTATTATATTTGTGTTTGTGTGAAATAAATAGGATGACCGTTTCTTTCTATCTGGTTCATTGGATTGCAAATTGCGTCTTTGGAATATACCAGCGAAAAAGGTATCACATTGGAATGAAATTCCAGATCAACAATTAATAACGGCCGTGGGTTTTACTTTTGATGGTAGAATGGCAGTTGCAGGAAGTTTTTCTGGATTATGTTTATTTTATGAGACAGTAGGTTTAAAATATAACACCCAAATTTATGTTCGAAGTACACGAGGTCGAAATTCGACTGGTAAAAAGATAACAGGTATTGAGGCTATGCCAGGAACTGTTCCTGGTCAAGATAAAGTAAGAAATTTGAATTTAATAATTTTAATGTAATGATATTTACTTAATAATGTAATGTTTATTAAATAACATTTAATTTATGGATATTTTAAATAGTTGTTGATTAGTTCAAATGATTCAAGGATTCGATTATATAATATGTGTGATAAATCCTTGGAATTTAAATACAAAGGACATGAAAATACCTGTAGTCAAATTCGGGCCACATTTAGGTGGGTCGATGAATAATCTCAAAATTTCTTTCTCAAATAATTTTTTTAAATCAATAAATTAATTTCATACAATTATTTTCTATTCATAAATTAGTGACGATGGACGTTATATAATAACTGGATCGGAAGATAGACATGTATATATATTTAATACTGATAAATCTATAAATCTTCATGAAGGATCAAGTTGGTTGAAAAAGGATAAGATTAGTTACGAAAGTTTTGAAGGTAAATTTTTACCTACAGTATTAATTAATTTATTTATTTATTTATTAATTTATTTATTTCTTAATTTATTTATTTATTAATTTATTTATTTATTAATTTATTTATTAATTAATTTAATATTGATTGTAGCACATGAAGCTATTGTAACAGTTGCAATCCTTGCTCCAACACGAACAAAACAATTAATTGGTCTTTGTGGCGATCCAATCTTTGCTAAAACAATCAATTCGGAGAAACAAACATATCCTGATGGAAACATAATTGTTAGTGCAGATTACACTGGAAGAATAAAAATATTTCGACAAGATTGTGCATATTATAGTTCTGGTGATATTGATTCGCGTTCAATCCGAAGCACGAGGTATCACAATTATTTACAATCATTTTTTAAAATAAAAATTAAATAAAAATTACATTAAAAATTATATTTTAAAATTATAATAATTACATATTACTAATTAATTATTATTATTATTATTAAAAATTCAGATCATTTAATTCAGTGTTAGGAAATAATTTAAACAGTTTGTTTATTAGACAAAAACAAAAGAAGAATAATGGAGAAACCAGATCAAGAAGAAAAAGTGATGCATCAAGTATATTGTCATTTGCATCAAGCGTATTAAGTACAGATGCACCCACCGATGCATCCACAAATACGGATACTTTAAATGAAGATGCTGAACAATTTCAATGTAATTGTGGTTCAACAGAATTTAAAGCTTATATTTCCCAAGGAAAATCTAAATTAATATGTGCTAATTGTAACAAAGTTGCTTAAAATCATTTAAAATCATTTAAAACCATTTAAAATCATTTTAAATTAAATTGTAAATTATGAACATATTTTATGTATTGTATTATTAATTATTTTATTTGTATAATTTTTTTTTTTTAAAAAAATGAATAAATAAATATTTCATTCATATATATATCTTTCAACTCTAATATCTCTTTCCTTACACATCTCTTCTCTTATATCTCTTTCAATTCTTATATCTCTCTTAAATTACCAGAATTACCAGATGATGAAATGACAGAAAAATCATCAACACCTCTCAAAGCTTCTTCCATCATCAAGCGATATTCACTTATCAATGCTTGTTCCTTTAATTTAAATTCTTGATCCAATTTATTCTTGGCATTTTCTTGTTCTCTCAAAAATTCTTTACGTTCTTCAACATAAACATCGCTATGTCTATTCTTCTTGACGAATATAAATTTATAAATATTTAATAAATGTAATTTATAAAATGTTATATTTATCTTAATAATAATTTATATTATTATATTTACCTTTTTTAATTCTGTTAATTCTGCTGATATGTTTTCCAAAATTTGTTTGGATTCTTTCACTATTATAAATTTTTTATTTTTATTTTTTTTATATGATGATTATTATGATTGATCAAATATTTCCAAATAGAGAACACTTATATTATTCTTTTTTTTACCCACACTTCTTTGATACACCATCAAGTTTTTTATTTAGTGAAGAAATCCCACTTTCATATTTATCTGGTGCATCTTGTGCATAAGCAATACTTTTTTTAAGATTTTCTGTTTCACGACCATTTCTATTTGACTTTGAGAATGAAATAAAGAAGAAAAAGAACGTGCTTATTTAATTAAAAAAGAGTTCATTTTTTTTTTAAAAAAAAAAAATCTATATATAGTAACATAAATTATCATTTGAACTTACTTCAAATTCTTGAACAAATAATTTAATTTCCTTATCAACAGATGACTTCGGATGGTTGAAAATTGTATTATATAAATTACCAATATCTTTTAAAATAATTTGAAAATGCAATAAATACAAATAAAAATACCCAAAAATGATAAAGAATTAAAATGTAAATAAACTTGCCTTGTGCAATTGTTTTTGAATCTTGTTTGAACATTTTTTTTTTGATTTTAACCTGACCTGAATCTAGGTTAAAAATATTATTTAGGGTTTGTGTAACCATTCCATTTCTAAATTACCAAATAATAAGTCACAGGATAAAAGAAGACAGATCATATTAAAGTACAAGATAATTTATTACAATGAGGGATGATCAACAAGACCAATTACACATAGAAAAAATACTGAATTGATTATCTGACTTCCATTTCTAAATGAAACTCTTTTAAAAACCCACTTTTGGTTCATTTCCCGATGCTTCACACCCGCCACAATGGTTCAATAAAATTCAAAACAATAGATGATTCCATTGGAAATTCACATAACTTAGTATTGGATGTTGGACGATATTTGTGGTGGAATTTCGCGGGGGGGAATTCATTCGAAGTTTCCGAGTCTTATATTAATATAATATTATTTGTTATCTTAATTAAGCAAGGCATTTGATTCATAATCACATGCACATTATTTAATTTTTTATTGAAGATAGCTCGATTATGAAATCTTACTAAATTATTTAAATTATTACTCGCTGATCTTCCCGATCGTTCATTATAAATGTTTTTTCTGATGTGGCAAAGAACTTAATTTTTAAAAGCCACCGGGAGTACTTGGGGGGGCTCAATGCTTCCAAACGGGGTAACCCAATGAATGCTTAAATTGATGACATGGGTGCAGAGCACGGATAAATTTAAAAATGATTTTCATTATTTCAAAAAAAAATAATTAAAATATATTGAAAAAAATACATTTTTTTTTTAAATAAAATATATAAAATATGGAATTTTTTCAAAACTTATCAAACGATTTTGACCAACTTTTAGATGAAAGTGATGATTATGATGTGATAATTTATGCGGGTAAAGAACCCAAGATTAAAAAATTTTACGCGCACACCGTAATTTTACGAGCGAGGTCGCCTTATTTTCGAAGAGCGTTATCACGAGAATGGGCAAAAAAAGAAAATGGGTCAATAGTTTTTCAAAAACCAAATATTACTAAAGAAGTATTTAGTATAATTCTTAAGTAAGTTATTTTTTTCTTTTGTATTTTCGGAATTGAAAATTTTGAAATTTCATTTTTTTTTTATGAATTAGATTATTAAATTTATATATTAAAATAATATATTAAAATTATATATTAAAATTATATTTATATTTTAAATTTAATAAATTTATTACAATATAATAATAATATATCAAATCTTTTACATATTTATCATATTTATCATATTTAATTATATTTTACAACAATATTTTTAGATACATATATACCGGTACAACAGATTTGCATTCACTTAACGGAGAAATTATTCTTAATCTCTTGACGGCATCAGATGAATTAAATTTACAAGAACTTATCGCTTACGCTCAAGAACATCTTATTCAAAAAAAATCAGATTGGTTACAAGAAAATTTAATTCAGGTTTTACAGATGGTAGCAAATCTTGAAGCCTGTAAGGAACTTCAAGATTTTTGTTTGGGAATGATTTGTCAAGATCCTTATTGGTTATTTGATTCAGAAGAAGTTTATTATTCATTAGAAGAATCAATTCTTGTTCCACTTTTAAAACGAGATCACCTTATAATGGAAGAAATAGAAATTTGGGATCGTATGATTAAATGGGGAATTGCACAAAATTCACAACAATTAGAAAAGGATATTAACGAATGGTCCGATACAGATTTTGAAATATTAAAATGTACACTTGAATCATTGATTCCTTTAATTCGATATTTTAATATAGATTCAATTGATTATTATGATAAAATGAGACCTTACGAAAAGATTTTACCACCAGAATTACGAGAAGATATTTTACAATATTATCTTAAAAAAGGTAATATTGGACAAATTAATTCAATTATTTTACCACCAAGAATGATGGGAATTGAATCAAATATTTTAAAATATCGACATATTGTTATGATATCAAAATGGATTGATCGTAAAGAATTAAATAATAATATTAATAATATTATTAATAATATTAATAATAATATTAATAATATTAATAATATTAATAATAATAATATTAATAATATTAATATTAATAATAATATTAATAATAACAATAATATTAACAATAATATTAACAATAATATTAATATTAATAATAATAACGATAATGATAATGATAATGATAAGAATAACGATAATCAGAATGATAAGAATAATGAAAATCATAATGATAATAATAATAATCATAATGATAATAATAATAATAATGATAATCATAATCGTCCAAGAATTATGGAAAGATCTAAATATGATTTTACATTACTTTTACGTGGTAGTAGAGATGGATTTACTTCTCAAGAATTTCATAGATTATGTGATAATCAAGGACCTACTATTGTAGTTATGAAAGTAAAAGAAACGGGGGAAATTATAGGAGGATATAATCCTACAAGTTGGCGTAGTAGATTTATTTCACATCCTGGTCGATGGATGTCAGCAGCGTCACAACAGATAGCTACGGTTAGTAATATTGGTGTTGGTTCAACGAATCAATCGAGATCATCAGCATTTGGGGGATTTTCTAGATTAGGAATGGAAAGTGGACCATATCAAAATAGTCTTGATAGTTTTTTATTTTCATTCGGAGAAGGAAGAAATTTAGGATCCGCCAAAATTAGTCGTATTTGTCAAGAAAAATCATCATTCGCGGTATTTTCATCACCTCAACATGGACCATGTTTCGGGCAAACGGATTTAAGAATGAATGATAATTTTAATGTATCGGCCAAATGTACTTGTCAATGTTTTTCATATGAAACAGAAATTTGTGAACTTCCAAGTTTTTCGGTTGAAGAATATGAAGTATTTCAAGTTATTAATAAAGATGCACCACTTGCTACTTTACAATCAAATTCGAATCCGGAATTTTTTCCACCTTTGAGACCAGAAATTACTAATTATCCCACTGCTTGGTAAGAATAATTATTATTTGTGTGTCGTGTTCATGATGTTAATTAATTAATTAATTAATTATTAAAATTTATTTATTTATTTTCCTCAATATCTTCTTCAATATCTTCTTCAATATTAGGGGAGAATTTATACATTTTAACGTTTAAAGATAAAAGAAGACATATATTTCATTAGTTTATACATATTTTTTTCTCTTTTTTTTTTTTGATTGATAAATTTTTTTATAAATTATATTTTGATTATATTTTTATTAAATTTAAATAACATTTATATTAAAGGTTAAACGTTTCGTTATGATGTAAAACATTGACAAATAAAATTAATATATCATTATATTGTAAATGTAATATAAAAAAAAATATAATAATAAATGATGTGACATTTATATTTATTTACCATGATTCATATGATTGTGCACGTGCTAATATAAAAAATATAAATTTATCGAATTTATTGATTATTATTATTATTTTATTATTATTATTATATTATTATTATTATTATTATTATTATTATTAAAAATTATGCTAATAAAAATCTAATTATTTATTAAAAATTATGTTAATAAAAATCTAATTATTTATTAATTATTAAAAATCTAATTATTATAAAAATTATTGTAATTAATATTGTAGATAATTAAACCNATCTTCTTCAATATTAGGGGAGAATTTATACATTTTAACGTTTAAAGATAAAAGAAGACATATATTTCATTAGTTTATACATATTTTTTTCTCTTTTTTTTTTTTGATTGATAAATTTTTTTATAAATTATATTTTGATTATATTTTTATTAAATTTAAATAACATTTATATTAAAGGTTAAACGTTTCGTTATGATGTAAAACATTGACAAATAAAATTAATATATCATTATATTGTAAATGTAATATAAAAAAAAATATAATAATAAATGATGTGACATTTATATTTATTTACCATGATTCATATGATTGTGCACGTGCTAATATAAAAAATATAAATTTATCGAATTTATTGATTATTATTATTATTTTATTATTATTATTATATTATTATTATTATTATTATTATTATTATTAAAAATTATGCTAATAAAAATCTAATTATTTATTAAAAATTATGTTAATAAAAATCTAATTATTTATTAATTATTAAAAATCTAATTATTATAAAAATTATTGTAATTAATATTGTAGATAATTAAACCATAATAAGCCACAATAACCAATACCAATATATAAATTAAACTATAATAAACGGTATGTGTAATAGCATTTAATATTAATATTATATTGATTCATGATTATTACTATGATTATTATCATTATTATTATTATTGCTATCAACTAATTTTAATTCTCGACATCTAATCTTATCAAAAGCATTTAAAAAAATTTCTTCTTTCATTTTCCAATGTACAACTCTTAAATTCCAATTCTCTAACACATCAACCAAAATACATCCTCCATATTCATCGGTAATTGATTGAGTTCCTTGTTTTTTCATATTTAATTTACCCGCTTTCACTTTAAATAATTTAAACAATTTTTTATTCATACATAACACAAAATTTATTTCACTTGATTCATGAATTATTGGATTATTATTAAATTGTAAAAGAATGTGTGTGGGTTTATATGAGATTGTTTTGACATAAAATCCGAGATTGACAGCATTTTTCCAACCAATCTGTAAAAATATATATATATATATAATTTCATAGTTAAAAATATAATTACATTTCTTATTATTATAGATATTTACTGATTGAATATAATTAAAATAATTTAAACATATATTTACCCATAAAGACCACTCTGAATGATACTTGATAATTTCGTCTTTAACAACCACCGGAATTAAACCATTCCATAATTTACATGTTCTTTGTAATTTCTTCATATGTTTGATACTTTAGAATGAATAATTTTTATTGTGGAATTATTTTAAAAACCATCGATCAGAAAAATAAATAAACGATGAATTAGACAGTAGATTACATAATCAATGACTCAAATAATTATTATTAAAATTATTAAAATACCTGGAAATTTTGAATAATTCTTGAAGAACTTTAAGAACGAGTTCATTGGGAAATTTACTAGACATATTAATATATTATTAATATATTATTAATATATTGATATTATTATTATTATTATTATTATTATTATTATTGTTGTTGTTATTATTATTATTATTTTATTATATTATTATATTATTATTATCGTATTATTATTCTGATATTATTATTATCGTATTATTATTATAGAAAGAATAATGAATAGAATTAATTAATTAATCTAATAATAATAACAATTAAAAAATTTTAGAAAAAATTGATTAAATAAAATTTGGAAATAAGTGAAAATAATAAAATTTGTTTTGAAAAAAAAACGGTTTTCAGGTTTCAAATTGTCGATCTAAAAACCAAAGATAAATATATTTGATAAATTAGTATTCTTTGGGTTTTATTGTATCACTGGAAGTTCAAGAAAATTCTTTATGAATCTTTAATGAAATCTTTAATGAATGATCAATACTAAAATTGATTATAAGTCAACCAAAATTGATCATAGTCAACGAGATTTCTTGCGATTTCTTGCGATTTTTTGCCTTGCATGCATGCTTGCTTACATCATAAATAAAATGAATGGTATAAATAAATTAATCTATAGATAAAAAAGGCAATAAATATAATAAAGGTGAATGAATTATATAAATTATATAAATAAATGAATTTAAATTTAAAAATAAATAAAATAATAATAATGAATGATCAATCGACAATTTCCTTTCTCCTTGAAATTTGACATAAAATCTAATATAAAATTGTTATAGATTTGGATACAATTATTTGGTGCTATCCTTCTTTAGGTTATAAAAATGAATATTCTTCGGTTTTCGTAATAAAAAAAAATACATGTTATTTCGTTTATTTTTTCGTTTAATTTTTAATTTTCTTTTTTAGTAAAAATATGAACTTAATTTTAAAATGATTTGACATGAACAAATATTATTATTATTATTATATATACTAATATGTATATTAAAATAAAAGGTGACATATAATTTTAGCTTTAATACTCCAAGAAATAAACATTACTACATCTTTTTTGGTTACCATGAACTTTAAACAACTATTGGATTTAAAATTATAATCATAATCTTTTCCCGATTCTTTTAAATCGATTTTAAAAATATAACAACTCTCAAATTTGGTTTCTATGAATTTTAAATATATATTAATATTGGATTTATTATTAAAATCAATTAATCCTATTTTACTAATATCAAAACATAACATGCTATCTTTTTGATTGTAAGTAGGAATTCCTAAAGCGAAGGTTTGTTCTTTGAAAATTGTGGGTGATTCATGATAATAAATCTGTAAAATATATATTAATATATATTTATTATTATTTAAATAATTTTAATAATTTATTTCGTATGTTAAATAATTAAAATAAAATAATAATAAAAATACCACAAAGTTCCAACTATGTCGATAATTTCGAAACATTTCATCTTCAATAACAGTCGGTATCAACATATTCCATCTTTTACAAGTTCTTCCGAGATTTTTAATTGCTTTAAAGCTAGAATTAGTATTTTAGTGGTAATAATATGTGATAAGATTAACAAATTAGTTTGTTTTTTTTTTTTTGTAATAGAAACTTTGAAAAAATTTACAAATAAAATTATTTATTACCCAGAAATTTCCAGTACTTTAATTAGTATTTCAATTAATATTTCATTAGGTAATTTATTAATGATACCACCATTATTACCATTCATCTTGAGGATTTTCAAAGCTTGTGAGAGAAAGTTAGGAAAAGAGAAAAGGAAAATATCATCATTGCAATAAGTAACAAATAATAATTCCAGAATAATTTCATAAAATGTTGTGTCTAAATTAAAGAATAAACAAAATAAAAAATAAAAAAAAGGAAATAAATAAAGAGATCAGAAATCAATTTTTGATTTTTTTTTTGATCTGGGAGAAATTATATTTAATGAAATACCTACCAATTGCAAATAAAGTAATAAAAAAATTATTACAAATTCCACCAATATCAATTCTTAATATTGAAATTGTTAAGAATTTAGAATTTAGTAAGTAAATTTTTATCAATAATCTATAATAATAATAATTCCTTTTGAATAAATCATTACTTTGAACGTCCAGAAATTAAGGAAAATATCATTTTTTTTGTTATAGAATGAATCAAAGAATAGAAAATGTATTCTTTTTCTATAGAAAGGAAGGAACATTTAAAGGTGCAAATATTTATTAATCAATATAATTATAGATAAGTTTTTTTTTTTTTGGTCACCCGGAAATTTTAATTAATTTTCAGAAGGAAAAAAAAAATTATTATACCCAAATTTTAAGGAGTATAATTCTTTTTTTTCTTCGCCTTCGCCTTCGACTTTTCCTTTTTTTTCTTTTTTGTAATTAAAAAAAAAGATAACTGAACTGATGACAAAATTTAAGAAAAAAAAATTTTTTTAATAAGTAAAAAAAAAAATTGGTTCGAAAATCTGTCCCGTAAATACGATATACAAATTACTTGTTGATTCATGTAATTACTTGATAATAATTTCCTCGATAGCCTTGATAACGGCACCAATTACCCCGTATATCTACAAACAATATATATATATTTTATTTCTATTTTTGTGATCTTTTTATTTACCTCAAATATATAGTGATGCAATANCTTAATATTGAAATTGTTAAGAATTTAGAATTTAGTAAGTAAATTTTTATCAATAATCTATAATAATAATAATTCCTTTTGAATAAATCATTACTTTGAACGTCCAGAAATTAAGGAAAATATCATTTTTTTTGTTATAGAATGAATCAAAGAATAGAAAATGTATTCTTTTTCTATAGAAAGGAAGGAACATTTAAAGGTGCAAATATTTATTAATCAATATAATTATAGATAAGTTTTTTTTTTTTTGGTCACCCGGAAATTTTAATTAATTTTCAGAAGGAAAAAAAAAATTATTATACCCAAATTTTAAGGAGTATAATTCTTTTTTTTCTTCGCCTTCGCCTTCGACTTTTCCTTTTTTTTCTTTTTTGTAATTAAAAAAAAAGATAACTGAACTGATGACAAAATTTAAGAAAAAAAAATTTTTTTAATAAGTAAAAAAAAAAATTGGTTCGAAAATCTGTCCCGTAAATACGATATACAAATTACTTGTTGATTCATGTAATTACTTGATAATAATTTCCTCGATAGCCTTGATAACGGCACCAATTACCCCGTATATCTACAAACAATATATATATATTTTATTTCTATTTTTGTGATCTTTTTATTTACCTCAAATATATAGTGATGCAATAACCTGATTACCAAAATATAAGTCATTCAATCTAATCAATCATAATTCACTAATATTTATTTAGTTAATTGAAAATAGACAAGACATAATCCAGTGACTAGTACATCTTCCAATTAAATAGTACTCACTTTTAATCTCTGGCGGTCTTTTTTTTCCCTTTATATAGTTTTCAACCTCCTAATTCAGTAATTTGTCGATCCCAGGATGAATACTGCTTGCTTCTTTTAATGTCAAGGGAAATTTTCGAGTTGTGAGACATCAATTTGGATAGCGTGGGAGGAGCAGACTAAGTTACTTTAAGTACTGTGAATGGAATGGAATGGGGACAATAATGAAAATTTTTGAATTAAATATCAGATAAAATATTAATTGCATCAACTAATAATGACTTAGCCTTTTTAATTTGTTCTGAGAAATCAATGCCGTCAGTTTGGGCTGTTTTATCTAAAGAATCTGTTGTCTATAAATTTAGTACCTTCCGTTTGTTTCGACTTTGACGTATCTTTTTTGTTTAAATAGATCAACCTTGTCATAATATGATTCGATTGTGAAATGCTGTTAATGAATTGCGTTTCTGAGTTGTATGATTTTAACTTTGACGTATTTTTTTGCTCATATAGACTACTAATCTTGTCATTTTAAATATGATTCGATTGTAAAATTTATACTACTAATATGAAATTCTGTTGATGGATTGCGTCATCACAAGTTCCAATCATTTACGTAATTGACTCAACAATGGCAACAATAACTTTGAAGTAATAAATAGAAACAAACCAAATTCGAATTTAGAATTTAATATCTCAGATTAATCTCGGTTGCGTGACTCGCTTACATGTCATGATCATATAATTTTTTGCTATATAAAAATAATTTATTTTATATAACTTGGTTTCTTAACTTGATCCTCAGACTATGATGAAATGTGCTCAATTATAAATGATCTCGCATCATTTCGACTTTCATTTTGGTCTTAGGAGTATTTTCTCCCGAGTTTCAACTTGAAAAGAGTCCCGATTACGTAAGTAAATCCATGTGTATCGGCCAAAATATTTAAAATTACCCTTACATCAAGTGAAACATCCAAACATACAATACGGTCATCTCCTTGTTCTAATAATAAATATGCGCCCCCGTTGAATTTTCCTCATGTGAACAAGTTATATAACTGAGATAATTACTAAGTTCATTTAAATAATATTATTCACTCAATAACTTTATAACAAAAAATGTGTTTTGGCTTAAAAAAAATCAAAAGTTGATAAACTTGGTAAAGTAAATACTGTCAAAGTCACCACTGATATTTTTTGTAAAAGACTATTTATATTTTTAGAACCATCAGCTCTTCCAGTTTTGATGCAAAATGAAAATGTGCAGATTTAATTCTTCAAGCTGAAAACCAGTCAATGGAATGACAATGGATTTAATAATAATACTAGAATTAAAAATTTCCGAAATGGGCTATCATTAACTTTATTGCAAATACGTAAATTTATTCTTATTTAGAAGTGCTTTGGCAATTAGCACACTTTAATAACTTCAATATGCATTTCCACAATGGTATAAAAAATTTCATTTAATCTCAATTTTAGTAATATACGCCTAGAATTTTTACCGTGAATGAACTTTTTTATCGTCTACAATGTTACTTAAAAATGTTTTTATGACTAAATTATATAATTAAAAAGTTTTATATATAGCAACAATAGGATTCCAATATGTATAGGTTTTGAATAACCATAATGTCAAAGTATAATCAATTTGTTCTTTTGATTATCATTTGTTGTGTAACTTTCGAAAAATACTTTATTGAAAATAATTCATAATTGTTTCTACAAATAAAACTTTTTTATTTTAATAAGTAAATGTCAAAAATTCTACTAAGTAACTTGAAATCGAAGAATGCATACCATCCCATCTGCTATAAAAATTCTAGACGAGAAATTAATGAAAAAACACTTTTAATAATGAAATGATGGTGATTATTATTCAATACTATAGCTCATTTAACTGAAATACCATTAGGAATTCTTTGGTTTTTTATTTATTTATCACAAGAATAATTTTTTTGCATCAATGCAATGATGTCATTTGTATAATAATATTTTCTTTTAATTATTAAATGGTTGAGAAATAAAAATAATAAAACCATGATTTTTTTTTTATTTTATTTATTGCTTCGAAGTGATTTGTTATTTTCATCCATCATCATTGTTTTTATTGTTACAATTATATTATAATAATAATATCTTCGTTAATATATTCTTATCAAGTTAAAATAAATTTTTAAATTTCAAAAAAAAATATTTAAGGCTTTTTTTTGATACCAAGTCAATAATTGTATTAAATTATGTGTCTTGATTGTTTTAATAATTCCAAGATATCCATTTAAATAATTGACGTAAATGATATCTCCCTTCATACTATTGGCATCTTTCTTTAGTTAAGATTTCCCTTCTATGTTTTAAATTAGTGGTAATGATCATTAAATATTTTTTCACATACTGTATTCGTAGTACTTATTGCACTCTTTGATTTGATGTCCCAGACAAAAAAAACACAATTTTCAATCACTTGAGGATTTGAAAAATCTAATTTTTATATTGCTATTTTGTATCCTTAAAAAACACTGAATGGAATTATATTTTTTGGTAATGGTTTGAATATGCCACCAATGAATAAATAATAAATAAATCACATATGATCCCTTTCATACATTAATATTAATTACTAACTAAATAAATCGGCATAGTAAAAAGTTATATTTTGAATGAATAAAAAAATCAAAATCTTTTTTAGAACTTTAGATGTAAAGCCACGTGGTGATTAATCTTTGATAATAAGAATTCACATGTATTATCGCCTTTTCATAAGGTTTTTCACTCAACTAAATTTTAACAACAAATTTCAAAAAACAATGAATGTTTTCCTATTTCGTGAGGAAGAAAGAAGGAGCAAACAAATTAATTATATTAATTGTATTGCTTACTTTTCAATTCATTTTTTCCATCACAAAAATAATAATTTTTTTTTTAAATTTTTTTTCAATTAAAAAAAAAAAAAATTAATGATGATAATTTTATTATTTATGAGGGGAAATTCTTAAATTTTTCTCTCAAAAGTGATAAAATAAAAATAAAAAATAAATTAATGCAACGAGAATTTTTGAAAATCATTTTCAAGATACTCTATGTAAATTCACTCCAAAGGCGAAAATTTCTAAAAAAAATTTCATTAATTTTTTTTTTTTTGAATTTTTCAAATATTGAAGGAAATATTGAAGGCAAATATTTAAGGAAATATTGAAGGCAAATATTGAAGGAAATATTGAAGGCAAATATTGAAGGCAAATATTGAAGGCAAATATTGAAAGCAAATATTGAAGGAAATATTGAAGGCAAATATTGAAAGCAAATATTGAAGGCAAATATTGAAGGAAATATTGAAGGCAAATATTTGGCAACAAGAAAATATTCAAGTGTCCATTACTGTATTGCAGTTTGTTATTGAATACTTTGAAATGCACTGATGTTAATTATTATCACTTCTTAAATTAGGAAATTATATAATTTCTGTTAGTAATTTAAGTTATGAGTATAGGTGCAAACTTATTGACGTGACGTATTACAAAGTTAAGTCAAGTCATAGACATATTAAAGACGTATCCTAGACATGTATTTGATGCATTGACGCTTGATGTAATTTATGACGTATGACGTTGACGTAACTTAGTTAAGTCATGTAATATTATTTATTAAATTTTAAAAATTATAATTATTTACATATTATAGGTGCAAACTTATTGACGTGATGTATTACAAAGTTAAGTCAAGTCATAGAAGTATTAAAGATGTATCCTAGACATGTATTTGACACATTGACGCTTGACATAATTTATGATGTATGACGTTGATGTAACTTGGTTAAGTCATGTAATATTATTTATTAAATTTTAAAAATTATAATTATTTACATATATAATTAATTATCAAAAATTTCATTAACTAATGTAGTAGCATCAAAATTCATATTATAATCTAAATTATCTGTTACATTTAATCTCCTAAATGACTGGTGATGAAAATAATATAAGATAAGATAATATTAGTAAAAGTTTATACAAATTTATTTTGTTCTTTAATTAATTATTATAAATTATTTTATTGATATTAGAAGAAAAAAATAAATAAAATCTGTGATGGTATTAATTGTTACACACTGCATATCAGGTTGATTTTTTATATTTTATTTTTTAAACCATATTATATAATAAAATCGTACCAGATAATTTATATACCATTTTATTACCAATAAAATATTATATAATAAAATTGCATCAGATAATTTATATATATAATACACAAGTTAAGAATCTTAAATGAAAAAAAGAGCCAAAGATTTTTTATTTATTTATTATTTCATTATTTTTTATTAATATTTATGAAATTAAAATTATCTGTATAACAATATGTCATGTATTTCATAGTTACGTCATATAAAAAAGATACGTCATATGTCTATAGTTATGGCATACGTCTATAGTTACAGCATACATCTATAATTACAGCATACGTCTATAGTTACATCATATGTCTATAGTTACGTCATGCGTCTTCATGACTTAACTACTATGTCAAGTGACGCATTGACATAACCTTTAGTTAAGCATAAGTTTGCACCTATAGTTATGAGATTCTTTATCTGGTTTCCTGCCAGTATAAATAGGTGAAACTCTAATGTTCTAGAGTTTATGCATATTAAAAATTTCAATGGTTAATCATGATAACTTTTAAAATTAGAGTCTAATTGAGAGGGAGCATGAAAAACAGCTATCACATCCAAGCCTGATATGCATGTTGCTCAAATTAATTTTCAAAATCCCAAATGCCAAATGCCAAATTCTGAGCAAAATTTGAGTAATATCCATAATCTTGACATGGAAAGGTAGTAACAATAAATAACAATATGGGACTCATTTGTCATGTATACCTAAGTATAAAATAATTTATACAGGTGAAACAGTGAATGGCTGTTAAATGATAATTCTGAAGCTAATACATGCTAAAATCTCAACTTTTAGAAGAGATATATTTATTAAATAAAAAGTTAATAGTCCACAAGGGTTTTTGAATGGTGAATTATTCATGATAACTTTTTTAAATTGGAATGGCTTTGAGTATCATGGTTTTAATAGGTAGTGGAGAATTAGAGTCCAATTCTAGAGATGGAGATGAAAGATAACTACTACATCTAAGCTTGACTTTACATGTTGCTCAAATTAATTAATTTTTAAAATCCCAAATGCAAAATGCCAAATGCCAAATCCCAAATTCTAAACAATCTGAACAACATGTATAATCTTGACATGGGAAGGTAGTAATGATATGGGACTCACTTGCCATGCATACTTATGAAACTGTGAATGGCTCATTAAATTATTTTGAATAACCATAATAATTTTAAAGCTAGATAATTTTTTTATTGGCTATCATGAGTAATGAAGAATTAAAGTCCAATTCTGGACAAGGAGCATGAAAAACATCTACTACATCCAGGCTTGACTATACATGTTACTCAAATTAATTTTCAAAATCCCAAATGCAAAATGCCAAATGCCAAATTCCAAATTCTAAACAATTTGAACAACATGTATAATCTTGACATAGGGAAGTAGTAATGATATGGGACTTACTTGCCATGCATACTTATGAAACTGTGAATGGCTCATTAAATCAGTTTGAATAACCATAATAATTTTAAAGCTAGATAACTTTTTTAAATTGGCCATTATGAGTAATGAAGAATTAAAGTTCAATTCTGAACAGGGAGCATGAAAAACATCTACTACATCCAGGCTTGACTATACATGTTACTCAAATTAATTTTCAAAATCCCAAATGTCAAATGCCAAATTCTGAGCAAAATTTGAGCAACATGTATAATCTTGACATGGGGAGATAGTAACAATAAATAACAATGTGGGACTTATTTGGGACTTGTAATTAGAATGAGTACAATTTAAATCCCTTCATGAGAAACAATTAAAGGGCAAATTTGGTATCAGCAGCTACAGTAATTTTAGCTTTAATAATGTATATTAAAGTTGAGACTTATTTATTGGTTAAACTTAATTGTTTACACTGGTAAAATGAATCTCTACCGTGGTTTGATGGAAAATCAGAATTGTTATTTGAAAAATTAGAGTGTTTAACATCTGAATTGATTCTATTTTGTTGATTTCTAAAATCACCAAAATAATTAATAGAGACAGTTGAGAATATATATCAATATGTTACTTAAATTTGAGATGTGATATTTAATAATATGAGATTTAGGGATTTGGCATTTGGGAATAAATTAATAATATGAGATTTAGGGATTTGGCATTTGGCATTTGGAAATAAATTAATAATATGAGATTTAGGGATTTGGCATTTGGCATTTGGGAATAAATTAATAATATAAGATTTAGGAATTTGGTATTTGGCATTTACATTGATAATATGAGATTTAGGGATTTGGCATTTGGCATTTGGGATTACATTAATATTATGAGATTAAGGCATTTATGACTATATTAATAATATGGCATTTGGCATTTGGCATTTGGGAAAGTTATTAAAAATATAAAAAATTTTTAGACATAACTAAAATCATTACAAATATAAAAAAAATTGAAATTAATTACCAATTGTTATCACATATAAATCTTTTAATATTTATTAATTAAAATTAAAAGTGTTACTAAGTAATCTTAAAGCTAGATTTATGGTACATCAGCTGTAAAGTTTTAGATCCATATTATAAGAATTGAGTAAATACTCTCCGTTTTAATTTCTATAATAATTTTTGACTTTCTCAATTTAAGAAATAGGACTAACATTTTTACAGCAGATTCCCATATTTCTTCTTCATGATAATTTGTATTATTTTTAATGATCAATTTTAAATAAACAGAATAATATGTAACAACAATTGGTAATTAGTTTCAGATTTGTGAGGCAAAATTATCAACAATAATACATTTGTCCCAAAATCTAACTTGAGATTTTTTTTTACTTATCATTTAATTTCAAAAATTAAAAGAATCCCCTGAAACTAATTTAAAAAGTTAAATCAAATTTTGATTATTGGATTTTGGGACAAATGTATTATTGTTGATTATTAGCCTCATTATCCCATTTTTTTATTTACTAATTTATCATTAAAGTGATATTAACTAATCTTAAAAGAAGAAATATAGCACTTATGCAGTAAAAATGCCAACCCTATTTCGTAAGAATTGAGAAAGTAATTAGCAAATATTCAAAAATTATTATAGAAAATTAAAATGGAGAGTATTTACTCAATTCTTATAATATAGGTCTAAAACTTTTACTGTTGATACACTATATATCTGACTTTAAGATTACTTTTCATTCTTTGATATTTAATTAGTAAATAATAAAAATGATAATAAAATAACAATGATTTTATTTATGTAATAAATTGGTTCATAATAAATAATAATAAATTTTTTTTTTTGCGTGATTAATAAATAAATGCGTGGCAAAAGTTTCATTTTTGATAGATCAGGGGGTTTTTTTTTGATATATTAAATTTTCATGTGACAAAATAGTTATCTTTTTGATGTATCTATAAATAAACAATTATAGGCATATCAAAAAAATAAAGACTTGTTTCACGCGTATCATGATATATCAAAAAAATAACCATAAGTCTATCAAAAATGAACCTTTTGCAAATGCGTGTTATTTTATTGCGGACAAAATAATATTGTGACANAAAGTGATATTAACTAATCTTAAAAGAAGAAATATAGCACTTATGCAGTAAAAATGCCAACCCTATTTCGTAAGAATTGAGAAAGTAATTAGCAAATATTCAAAAATTATTATAGAAAATTAAAATGGAGAGTATTTACTCAATTCTTATAATATAGGTCTAAAACTTTTACTGTTGATACACTATATATCTGACTTTAAGATTACTTTTCATTCTTTGATATTTAATTAGTAAATAATAAAAATGATAATAAAATAACAATGATTTTATTTATGTAATAAATTGGTTCATAATAAATAATAATAAATTTTTTTTTTTGCGTGATTAATAAATAAATGCGTGGCAAAAGTTTCATTTTTGATAGATCAGGGGGTTTTTTTTTGATATATTAAATTTTCATGTGACAAAATAGTTATCTTTTTGATGTATCTATAAATAAACAATTATAGGCATATCAAAAAAATAAAGACTTGTTTCACGCGTATCATGATATATCAAAAAAATAACCATAAGTCTATCAAAAATGAACCTTTTGCAAATGCGTGTTATTTTATTGCGGACAAAATAATATTGTGACATGTGATCAGACAGACGTGTTACTTTTTTTTAAAAAAATTTAATGCATCAAAAACGGAACTTTTGTATCCCTTTATTTTTCTTTATTTTTCTACGGACAATTAGGTCACAAGTTCACATTGTGTGAAATATCCGAAGAAATTTCCTTTTTTAATCTTTATAAATGTATAAAATCTTATTGTAATTTACTATTCCGTTTTTTCGAACATAAACTTGGTTGCTCAATTCTAGAATTAGCATTTTGTGTATTTTGATAATTTACTGTGTAATAGTAATGAGAAAAATAAATAATAAAATAAATGCGATTTTTTTTGTATACTAAAAATATTTTGCAATTTTAACCGTAATTTACGTTTCTTTTTTTCAAAAAATAAATTTCTACCTTTCATACCATAAGCAAACAAAAAAATGCCATGTCCAGAATGCAATCAAAAATGTTATGGAGATTGGTGCAAACCATGTAACTCGAAACATTTCCAAAATGATTTTAATAATTGGACAAGTGGAAATGACAAAATAGATAAATTCATTCAAGATGCTCAACTAAATGCTAATAAATATTGGGATGCAATAGAATGGATACCATATGATAGATTTAAAGATGTTAAACAAATAGGTAAAGGCGGATTTGGAACAATACATTATGCTAAGTGGATTGATGGACCAATTGATAAATGGGATATTGAAAATCAACAATGGAGAAGATATCGTAAAAATGAAGAAGTGGCATTAAAAAAGTTTGATAGTTTTGTGAATTTCAATGATGTCTTAAATGAGGTAAATATTTTAATTAATATTCGAATTTAATTTTCAAATTATTATATAAATATTTTAATTATAAATTAAAAATTTTTATATTATTAGATGAAAATTCACTTAAATACAAATGGATTTGGTTCAATTCGATTTTATGGAATTGCACAAGATCCAGAAATACACTCATATATGATGGTTTTAGAATATGCAAAAGATGGAAATCTTCGAGAATATTTAAAAAATAATTTTAATAATATTAATTGGAAACAAAAATTAGATAATCTATATAATTTATCTTTAAGGTTGATGAGAATTCATAAATTAGATATAGTTCATCAAGACTTCCATCCCGGAAATATTTTATCAAACGATTTTAAAAATTATATGCGGATTTCAGATTTTGGATTAAGTAAACTAATTGGGGTAAATCCAAATAATCTCGAAAAAAAGAATATATTTGGTGTATTACCATATATTGCTCCAGAGGTATTAAGTGGTGAAGAATATACAAAAGCTGCTGATGTATATTCATATGGAATTATTGCTTACGAAATCGTTACGGGCTTTCCTCCATATCCTGATATACCACATGATAATGATTTAGCCATGAAAATATGCAATGGATTACGACCAAAAATTCCATTTCATATTCCCAAATTAATTACAAGAATGATTATGAGGTGTTGGGATACTCGAGTTACATATAGACCCACTTTTGAAGAATTAAAGGATGAGTTGAAGAAATACCTTTATGATTATAATGGTTATTTACACAATGGGAAAGATTCAGAAATTGTAATTCAAATTAAAAAAGCTGAAGAATTTTCAGCAAATCAAGAATCAACCAACGCAACTACTACAACTCCTCTTAATCATCAAACACATCCACAAGCAATTTATACCAGCCGACTTCTTAATTATTCAAAACTTCCAAACCCCAAGAACGAAGAAAATTTCGAAAGAGAACTTGAGGAATTAACGGAATCCATGTCTCTAGTAAGTATTATTATATTTATATTTATTTATTTTATAATAAATTATATTAATTTATTTCTATGTTATTTAGCTAATTCGGATTTGATTTATTTAACATAATACATATTAGTTTTATAAAATCTTAACACTAGCATAAAGTATGAATCCTTCATCCCATTTGTATAAATTTAATTAGCTTAATTTGTAATTTCGATTTTATAAAAATAAGAAAATAATAATAAAGGAAATATGAATTTATCATGAAATCGACTAAAAATGTTAAAATGTAAATATTTCAACGATGTAACATTATTGAATGTTATGATGCACGCGTTTTTTAAAATTATTATAACGTGTGACATGTACAAAAAAAATATTAAATCTATAAAAACTAATTATTATTATAACGTACAAATAAATTCTCAAAATTTTCAAAGATTGAAAGTTAAATTTTTATTTATATATTAAAATCTTTAAAAATGTCTCCCATCCAATCGCATAAAATAAAAATGTAAAAAAAAAATTAAATCTACAAAATAAAATAGAAATAATAATAGTGATAGCAAATTATATTTAATAATGTGAGTATGAAGATAAATTTTCTAAAAAAGAATGAATGAATGAAAATTCAAGGGTATACATAATAATTATCTTAACTAAATTGGGCCAACAAGATTTTGTCCATTTTTCTTCCAATAATCGGAATGAACTTTGAAAAAGGTGACTTGGACGGGATGCCTTTTTTTTCGAATTCAATCATTTTCTGCAAATGATGGATGTTAATATAAAGAACAAAATAAATGTAATACGGAAATCAATAAATCAATAAAAAAAATAAAGAAATAATTATTTTATCTTGATTACGGCTTGTCCCTTCTTGTGAAAGTAATTTATATAATAAAACTAATAAAATTTGCCATTTTTTTTGACCCAATATGTCTGTATTAATCCTTTTAAAAACCAAAGAACATTTGATTCACAATATGTTCTGAGATTTCTCCTTACTATTATATTAAAATAAAACAAAAATATATCATATAAAAAATGTCAAATTAATAATATAAATAATTATCATTAATAATAGTAGCAATAATTATAGTTATTAGAGAACACTAATTAATTAATTAATTTTCATACGCCCACATGCATTAATTAATTTTAACTAAATTGGGCCAAGAAGATTTTCTCCATTTTTCTTCCAATAATCGGAATGAACTTTGAAAGTATTCAAATTCGATCATTTTCTGCGAATGATGGATAATAGATGTTAATATAAAGAATAAAATAGATGCGATACAGAAATCAATAAAGAAATAAAGAAATAAAAAAATAAAGAAATAATTTTACCTCAATTAATGCACGTCTTTCCAAATTCACAAGAAGTATCTCGTCTACAAGAATTATATGCTGATGAAAGTAATTAATATATTTCGTCAGCAAATTTCAATAATAAATAAAAATTATAAAAATTAAGAAATTTGATATTAAAATAATAGTAATAAAAGTTATTATTATAATTAAATGTTATTAAATGTTAATATTAATTTACTTACTTTTTTGTAAACTCTCGAAAATTCATCACGTTCATATTAAGGAATCAAACATTTATCCCAAAGATCAAGAAACTATAAAAAAAATAATAAATAGTAATAAATAAATAAATAATAAATAATAATACCTCTTCAATGGCTTTTTGAATAATAATAACTCACATAATTTCTCTTAAACATTCAAACTCAAGATTTAACTAAAATATAATGAATAAATAAATTAACAATAAATAAAATTAATAAATAAATAAATTAATTAATTAAAACATACTTTTTCTAAACACACTTCATCCAAATTATATAATGCTGCAAAAAGTTCTTTGGGATCACTCTTATTAGCGAATAAACAAATCGTTCCTTTATCTATCTCATCTTGTGGAGTGTAATGATGAATTGCACATTCTTCGAATGATTCACGTAGAGAGGCCTATTTATATATGTATATTATATTCTAATTCACATGGGAAGCAGGTGTGAATAAATATGTTAATGCGTAGATTAATAAATGTAAATAAATGGAATGTAGGATTTAAATGAATGGAATTATAATAATAAAATAATTTAAATAATAATAATAATTAAAGATTACATACCACAATTCGGACCATTTATAAATAATAATTAATTATAATATAATACGTAGAAATAATAAAATTATTATATACAAGCTGGTAAAATACTGAAGAATTCAGGTCAGAATCGAAAAGCTACAAGAAAATAAAATAAATCAAATTAAATTAATAAAATAAAATAAATAAATCAAATTAAATTAAATTAATAATAAATTAATAAAATAAATTAAATAAATAAATTGGCAAAAACAAATAAATTAAATAAATAAAATCAAATTAAATTAATAATAAATTAAATTAAATCAAATTACCTCTATTGGTGGTATTCAATTCTTTAACAAACACTGATAAATGTTTTACCCATGTTTTAACATTATTTTGTGCCATAATAGCTTCCTATAAAGAATAAAACGTTAATAATATTTAATAATTAATAATACTAAATGATGATAAAATCAAAATACCTCTTGTAATAAATTACGAATAGAAAAAAGTTTTTCATGAGTATTACAACTCAAATCACAACTCATCGAAGCAAACATGTGGCATTATCATATCAATATTTCGACCAAATAAATTACATTTTGACCTAAAATCCAATTCGATTCAATTCAAGTCAAAGTCCAATTCAAAGAGTATAGTATATAATATTTAATAAATTAGATCATTCATTCATCCATTGTTATTATAAATAAAAAAAAACAGAATATAAAATTTAAAAAAAGAAACGAGAAATAAAAGAAATCTTGTGCACCGTGATTAAATATCGAGGTGGATGGGAAATTGTTATTTATGGCATAACTTTTAATCCAAAAGAAAGTGAATATATAATGGTTTTACAATATAAAAGATATGGTAGTCTATGAAATATACTGAATAATGAATTTACTGAATTAACTTGGAAAAGTAAAATTAAAAATTTACTTAATGTAATCTTCATTCAATATTACTGATTTCGGTTTGTGAAAACCAGTTTCTGAAAATAATCAAATAATCAAGAAAAAATTTATGGAGTAATTCCATTTATGGCACCAGAGACATTTAGAGGTGAATAATCTGGCATATATTCTTTTGCCATGATTATGTTAGAAGTCTTTACCTTATTATAATGTTCCACATGATGCAAATCTTGTAATTGACATTTGCAAAGAGCTTAAACCTGAAATTAAGTGTGAAATTCCTCAATTACTCAAAGATTTAACGGGAAAATGTTGGGATTCTGATCCTTTTAATCGTCAATAAAGTTAATCATAGCCTGTTTCGTTTGTCCTGGGATGCCGTTTCGGCAATTTGCAATTCCAGTATCATTAAATCCATTGTTATTCCATTGAACAATGAGAGCTGGATCATCGACATTCATCTGTTTTTCGGCTTGAAGAATTAAATCTGCAATATTTTCACTTTGCATAAATCTGGGAGAGCCAATAATTCTATTAACGAAATAGTTTAGATAGTTCTTTCGTACATACAAAAAGTAATCATCTGGTGACTTTTTTGCCAATATTTACTTACCTGCTCCAAATTTTTTACCAAGCTTATCAACTTTTGAGCCAAAACACATTTTTTTTGTAATAATTTATAAAGTTATCGAGTGAATATTATTTATATGGACTTAATAACAAATTACTACATATGATGTGAATATTTAATCTTGGTTGCATGACAGTTATTATATATAAAAATAATATATCTTTATGCATTTCTAGATACCCTGATATAACACAATAGAACTTGGTTTTTCAACTTGATCCTCAGACCATGATGAAACATGATCAATTATAAATTGGAGAGATGATCTCGCATTATTTCAACTTTCATTCTGGTCTTGGGAATATTTTCTTTTGGGCTCCAATTCGAAGGGTCTTAATTAAGTAAGTAGCTCATAAAAGATCAAGGTGTATCGGGTTAGTTGAGAAGTTATCTAATCGACCAAAATATTTAAAATTATCTTACATCGAGGTGAACATCTTGTTCTACTTAAATCATATTATTAAAATTATAAATTCAAGAAAATAACCAATGTCAGCAGGCTCAATTGGGTCTTCTGTGATTAAAGGTTTTAAGTTACGTTTTCTTTCTCTTTATTTATTTTCTTAGTTGAATTTATTCTTTAATAATATAATTAATTAGTTTTATTTTTATTAGTATTTCTTTATTTCTTTATATTAATATTTACTTGTTTATATTAGCTGATTATTATAAATGTAGAGATATCAAAATTGTTTTTTATTATTTTTAAACCAACTTTTAGCTTTATATAATTAAAGATATCCAGTAATTGATATGAGCTAAAGCTTTAACATGATGAATATATCATAAGACGTGCTATTTTTTAACGATTTGAAAAATTCCATAATCAATTATTTTTGTTTTTTTCAACCGTTGTCCTAATAGGTTTTTCATAAGATTGAATTTTGCACTGGCAATAATAATTTCGAGAAAAAGTTACTTCGGATTTCATTTTAAGATCATCATCAAAACATAAACCATCTAAAGCAGAGTCCATCACGAGATTTTCCGTTGACTATGGCCAATGAAAATCGTGATTTTTTGTTTACGTATACGGATCAGTCTGACAAAGAAAAAAAGTGAAAGACACAAAAATACAAGAAACTAATGTCTAAACATATCTTGGTGCATTAATAAAAAATGTCGGGGAGGCAATTTTACATATAATAGCTACTAATAGCTACTCAAACCCTAACCCTAATCCAGCACTTACTCTAATATTAATTAATTTCAGGTAATTATGTGATGGACTCTGCTTTAGACATTCCCTAATAAAGTGCACTTTATTCTGCTATGTATTGAATTTTGAATATTATAATGAAATATAAAACTATCATTTGTTTCCATCCATCTACCATGACGCTTCCCACGCAAACTTAAATTATTCCATTGTAAGGGATTATATCCTCCTAAAATTTCTGTTCCTTCAACTTTTAAAATAGCTATCGTATTAGCATATCCGTGGCACATGTCCCAAAATGTTTTAGGAGCAAATCCATCTCTGCTATTGAAATTTATAAGGCATGTCTCGTGAAAGTATGGAGTTGATTTGAAATCGATCCATGATGAAACTTTTAATGCATGTTCTTCGTTGATTAGAGTCGAAAAAGGTTTATTTTCTCTTGAAGGCAATTCTGAAATTGAAATAGATCTTGCTGGCAAAATAATTGATTTAATTGGTCGATCTGGAAGTAAAAGATATTGTATCAAATCATCCCAAAGTTGTTCATCAAGAATTTTCCTATAAGGTTTGACTTTGTCCATAATATTTGCATTTGAAATGTGGAAATAACGAATATGCGGTAAACATTGTTGTAAAGTAATTTTTAAAATCAAAAAGTTATCATTGGACCACTTTTTCAATTCAATGGGTAAATCGGGGATTCGAGCGATTCCCCATTTGATAACATAATCCCAAATATCGGATTCATCCACTTTCAGGTCATCACGCTTTAAAATTGACACTAATGCTGATTCTGGAAGAGATACAAAATCTTCAGATCCAAAAATAAGATTTGGATGCTTTGCAATAATATTATTACAAAAATTTTCCAAATCTTTAAACTTGTTGATTTTAAAAATTGATTGATAAACAAAAGAAAAATGAGTTCTTATCCATGTAGCTTTAGTGTCAATAAGGTGACTTTCTATTTCTTTTGAAAGTTCTTCAAATTCCAATTCTTTAGCAGCAATCATCAATTCGTAAATTGTTTTGATATCTACGTTTTCCACATTAACAATTCCAACATAAATGAATCTAGATGATAAAAATTATAAATTTTATTATTATTAAATAGAGTAAAAAAATAAAAAATATAAAATATATAAGATATACTGTAACTTACTTGAGAATAATTTCAAATGCTTGAGAAGAAATATTTGGTTTAATAATAATTTTAATATTGTTTTCATTCTTAAAATAAGGTGATCGATAACGTAAAACGGTTGAGTGTGCGGTGAAGGATTTCTTATTTGCTTCTTTATCAACTTCAATAATGACATTATATTCTTCATTGTCATCAAGAAGTTCAGTAAAATCTTGAAATAATTTTTCAAGATATTTAAAAGACATTTCTTTAAAAGTGGAGTTATTATATTCTCACGGAAATGATTATTTATACTCCAAATCATGTTCAATAATAATCTCTTTATCAAGTTTCAGTTATTGGATAAAACATTACTTTTCGTCGATTTTTTTTTTATCTCAAAGTCAACTATTATCTTTATTTAATTAATTTTTAAAACAATAGATGACTGTTTTTTATTTATTAATTGTAGATGGTAAAAACATATTTTATTTTAATAGGTTAAAATATACATGATAAATATTTCATAAGACATGCTATTTTTTAGTGATTTGAAAAATTTCATACTCAATTATTGAAAATTTTTCATCCGTTGTCCTAATAGGGTTTTCATAAGATTTATATTTACACTGACAAAAACTATCTTTTGAAAAATCGGATGCTTCTGATATCATAATGAGATCTTCATTTCCAAAACATAAGCCAAATCTATTATAATCTTTATAATAATAATAAAGTGCTTCTGTGGGATATTTGACTCTGCTAAGATTAGAATTTTGAATATCCCCATTTTTCAATGAAAATATAAAACTATCTTTAGTTTCTACCCAATTAGCAGTACTAAACCAAGAGCTTCGAGTGCTCGGCTTTTTACTCCATTCTAAGGGATTATATCCTCCTAAAATTTCATTTGTTCCCTTAACTTTCAAGACCGCTACTGTATTAGTCAATCCATCACATTTATTCCAAAAAGTTTCGGGATAAAATCCGTCTTTACTTCCTCGTAAAATCAATTTAAAATTATATGGTACATTCTGTGAAGAATATGAAGTTGATTTGTCATCGATCTTATCGATCCATGATAAAATTTCTAACGCTTGTTCTTCGTCAATTATAGTTGAAAAGGTTTTATTTTCTCCTGAAGGTAATTCGGAAATTGAAGTAGATCTCGGTGGCAAAATTTTTGATTTAATTGGTCGATCTGGAAGTAAAAGATATTGTATCAAATCATCCCAAAGTTGTTCATCAAGAATTGTCATATAAGGTTTGACTCTATCCATAACATCTGCATTTGAAATGTGAAAATAACGAATATGTGGTAAGCATTGTTGTAAGGTGATTTTTAAAGTCAAAAAGTTTTCATTGGACCATTCTTCCAATTTCACGGGTAAATCAGGGATTTGAGCGATTCCCCACATGATAACATAATCCCAAATATCAGGTTCTTTCACTTGCAGGTCATCACGCTTTAAAAGGGACACTAATGCGGATTCTGGAAGAGATTTAAAATCTTCCGATTCAAAAATAAGATTCGGATGCTTTGCAATAATATTATTACAAAAATTTTCCAAATCCTTAAACTTGTTGATTATAAAAATCGATTGATAAACAAAAGAAAAATGAGTCCTTAACCATGAAGCTTTAGTTTCAATAATGTGACTTTCTATTTCCTTTGAAAGTTCTTCAAATTTTAATGTGTCAGCAGCAATCATCAATTCATAAATTATTTTGGTATCTACATTTTCCACGTAAATAATTCCACCATAAATATATCTGGATGATAAAATTATAAAATTTATTATTATTCAATAATAATGAAAAAATGGATAAAATATATAAAATATATATATATAATATATTGAAATTTACTTGAGAATAATTTCAAATACTTGGAAAGAAATATTTGGCATAATAATAGTTTTAATATTATTTTCATTTACAGTGGTATTCGTTAATTCATTCTTAAAATAGGATGATCGATAACGCAAGACGATTGAGTGCGCAGTGAAGGATTTCTTATTTGTTTGTTTACCAACTTCAATAATAACATTAAATTCATCTTTATCATAAAGAAGTTCAGTGAAATCTTGAGATAATTTTTCAAGATATTTAAAAGACATTTTTTTTTTCAAAAGTTGTAAATTGAATGAGATGAGGCGGTGCATATTTATATGGAAACAGTTAAGTCACACCAAATCATAAATAAAAACGTTTATTTAAAAGTAGGTTTAATAGAAATATAAAAACAAGCGCATATTATCTTGTGAAAAATTATGATAGTCTTATGTAAAAATAATAAAGCGTACGTGGTAATTTCCTCTGCTAAGAATGGAATTTTGAATACTTCCATTTTTCAGTGAAAATATAAAACTGTGTATTAGTATCTTTAATATTTTTACCCCATGCTAAGGGATTAAACCCTCTTATGATTTCTTTGATATTATTACCGAACCTACTGAATTAATTAGAAATTTTGGAAAACTTGNGTTAATTCATTCTTAAAATAGGATGATCGATAACGCAAGACGATTGAGTGCGCAGTGAAGGATTTCTTATTTGTTTGTTTACCAACTTCAATAATAACATTAAATTCATCTTTATCATAAAGAAGTTCAGTGAAATCTTGAGATAATTTTTCAAGATATTTAAAAGACATTTTTTTTTTCAAAAGTTGTAAATTGAATGAGATGAGGCGGTGCATATTTATATGGAAACAGTTAAGTCACACCAAATCATAAATAAAAACGTTTATTTAAAAGTAGGTTTAATAGAAATATAAAAACAAGCGCATATTATCTTGTGAAAAATTATGATAGTCTTATGTAAAAATAATAAAGCGTACGTGGTAATTTCCTCTGCTAAGAATGGAATTTTGAATACTTCCATTTTTCAGTGAAAATATAAAACTGTGTATTAGTATCTTTAATATTTTTACCCCATGCTAAGGGATTAAACCCTCTTATGATTTCTTTGATATTATTACCGAACCTACTGAATTAATTAGAAATTTTGGAAAACTTGACTTTTCTCTTGGAGGCAATGTGGGAACTAAAACAGTTCTTGCTGACAATCTTTTTGATTTAATTGGTCGATCTGGAAGCAAAAGATATTGTATTAAATCATTCCAAAGTTGATCATCAAGAATTTTCTTATAAGGTTTGATTTTATCCATAACGTCTGCATTTGAAATGTTGAAATAACGAATATGTGGTAAACATTGTTGTAAAGTAATTTTTAAAGTCAAAAAGTTATCGTCAGACCACTTTTCCAATTCTACTGGCAAATCAGGATTTTTAGCGATTCCCCACTTGACAACATAATCCCAAATCTTGGATTCTTCCATTTGTAGGTCATCAAGTTTTAAAATTGACACCAATGCTAATTCTGGAAGTGATTTAAACTCTTCAGATTCGAAAATAAGATTTGGATACTTTACGACAATATCATTACAGAACTTTTCTAAATCTTCGAACTTGTTGATTTCAAAAATCGAACGATAAACAAATGAAAAATGAGCTCTTATCCACGCAGCTTTAGTTTCGATAATGTAACTTTCTATTTTTTTGGAAAGTTCTTCAAATTTTAATGTGTCAGCAGTAATCATCAATTCGTAAACTATTTTGGTATCTATATTTTCCACATTAACAATTCCACCATAAATATATCTGGATGATAAAATTATAAATTTTATTATTATTTAATAATAAATATATAGTAAAAAAAAAAAAAAGTATAAAATATATATAATATATTGAAATTTACTTGAGAATAATTTCAAATACTTGGGAAGAAATATTTGGAATAATAATAGTTTTAATATTATTCTTATTTACGGTGGTATTTGTTAATTCATTCTTAAAATAGGATGATCGATAACGTAAGACGGTTGAGTGTGCATTAAAAGATTTCTTATTTGTTTGTTTACCAACTTCAATAATAACATTANAATTCCACCATAAATATATCTGGATGATAAAATTATAAATTTTATTATTATTTAATAATAAATATATAGTAAAAAAAAAAAAAAGTATAAAATATATATAATATATTGAAATTTACTTGAGAATAATTTCAAATACTTGGGAAGAAATATTTGGAATAATAATAGTTTTAATATTATTCTTATTTACGGTGGTATTTGTTAATTCATTCTTAAAATAGGATGATCGATAACGTAAGACGGTTGAGTGTGCATTAAAAGATTTCTTATTTGTTTGTTTACCAACTTCAATAATAACATTATATTCATCTTTATCATCAAGAAGTTCAGTGAAATCTTGAGATAATTTTTCAAGAAATTTAAAAGACATTTTTTTTTTAAGTCAAAAAGTAGAATTGAAATGGCTTATAAACTCATGTGCAACAATAAAATTTATTTAGGACATAATGCATATGCGTAGTAATAGTAATACGTAACTCAAGATTTGAATAATTCAAGAATTAATTTATATTAAATTATTTTTATAATATTTTAGTATGACTATTTTTGATAATGAATTCAAGGTATATTTTTATGTATTATTTTTATCTGTTAATAAATTAATTAATTATTTGTGTATTCAAAAACGAAATATTAATCAAATATAATCTATTGAATATATAATCTATTCAGAATTAAATTAAATTAAATAAAATAAAGATTAATTAATTGAATTATTTAAAAGTTCAGAGAAATTTCCAAGACTTGAAATATAATAATCAGGAACAATTGAAGCATCTTTGACTAAAATTTCTTGTTCAGTTGATACTCCTAAGAATTTATGTACATATGTATATATATATATTGAAAATTAAAATTAAATTAAAATAAAAATAAAATCAAATAAAAATAATATTTATATAATAATAATAGATTAGATTTACCTGTTAATACTAATAATGTTTTTGTTCCACCATTAATTCCAAATTGAATATCTGTATTTAGACGATCTCCAATCATACAAGTTCTTTCCACATCCAAATGTAATTTTTGAACCATACAATCTAACATAGGTTTATTTGGTTTTCCTATTGTCACATCAGGATTTCTATTTAATGATCTAATTAAAGGAGCAACCAAAGATCCTGTACCTATATATAGAATATATAAACAATGTAAAGGATATGGAAACATAGAAAATATATAGAAAATATAGAAAATATAATAAAAATAAAATCAATATATATTTACCAGGATAAATAGTTCCATTAGAAGGAAATGTTGTATCCTCATTAGTTAATATGAAAATACAATCAGGATTTGAATATAAATAAGTGAAGGCTTTTGCTAATTTTTTGTAATTTAAATGTGTATCAAAACCACAAAGAACTGCTCCAACCTATAATAAATTGATAAATTTATTTTGAAAAATATAAATAGAAACATAAATATAAATATTGACAATTTGTTATTACCTCAGAATCTGGATTAATTTTACTAAAATTAAATTCATTGCCATTTGTATAAACTTGATTATCTTCCTGATAATTAATTAATTAATATATATAAATATTAAGAATTAAAATTAATTAATTAAAAAAAATAATTAATTAAAAATAAAAAATAAATTAAATATAAAATAATAATTAATTTTACTTTACATCAGATCCACAATACTGAATTCCTTCAATACTTAATTCTTCAGTAATTCCAGATTCCCCAATTACATAAACTTTTTTGTCACTTGGAAATTTAACAACATTCTTAAGATAATAAGCTGCTGCATATGATGAACAAAAAATTTCATCCTATAAAAAAAATAAAATAAAAATAAATAAATATATAAAAAAAATATTTAATTAATTTTTTAAATCTAAATTTTGATTAAACAAATAAATTTTAAATTAAACTATTAAAAAAACGAACCCTGTTAGCTTCGATATTCAGTTTCTGAAATTTTGCCAGATAACTTGAACGAGATTTTGTACTGTTATTCGTGACAAATATAAGTCGCTTGCCTATAATAATATATTTGAATTATTATTATTTATTATTATTTTATTTATTATTATTATTATTATTTTTATTTTTTATTTATTATTATTTTTATTTATTTATTTATTATTATTATTTACCATTTTTTCGAAATAACTCCAAGACTTCTCTAACTTCAGGAATAAGAGTATTATGATGCCATATGACTCCTTTATTAGAGAAATCAAAATGTTTTCATTAAAAATTTTTTTATAATTTTTTAAAAATATTCAAAATATTTTTTTTCTATTCTACTTACCATCACAGTCAATTAAAAACGTATCAAATTTATCAAGAAAACTGTCATATGAAGTTTTATCGGAAAGTTTGATAGGTTTCGTCATTGTGTTAAATTAGATAAAATAAAAAAAATAAAAAAATAAATTGTAATATGAATATATATCCAAGAATAAATAAATAATATATCGAAGAAGGAAAATCGAAGAAAAATTCTCGATACCTAATTTATATTTAATTTACAATATATTATAGTTCTATAGTTCTGTAATCAGATCAGATCATCGAAATTAATTTTTTGACCCCAAAAAATAATAATAATAATATTTTTTTTTCAAATTCAATAAATCGAGTAAAAAAAAGTTATTACTATATAGTTATGGTTTTTCCACCACCTTCAAAATATCAAGCAGTTACAGGAAAAGGGTTCACACCAGCACTTCAACGTGCAAGAAGACCATATTTAGTTCGTAATGTTCTAACGGGAGTAGCTTTGTTAAGTTTTACTGCTGCTGTGTGTATCCTTTCTTTGTTTCTCGCTTCTTATTTTTTCGTTTCTTTTATTTTTTTTTCTTTCTTTCTTATGTATAAAGATATATTTATGTCGCATTATTATTATCCTTGATGTATTTAATATATAATATGTTTATCCTTAATATATTTGATATTTAATTCATTTAAAAAAAAAAAAGATTCATATGCTATTTTAGCTGTAAAACAAGATGATCTGGGTGATATCCCACTTCCTTCTCCTCCTCCTCCTTCCCCTTCTTCTTCTGTAAACAATAATGATAACAAAACAATTTGATTTTCTTTGGAATGCACATATGCACATATATTTATATCTATTTTCTTAATTTGTAAAAAAATTTTTTTTAAATATTTATCTGTTATTTATTTATATATATATCTAAATATATATATATTTCCAGTTCTTTATTTACATTATTATATTTTTTTAGGAGGAATTTTAAATTAAAAATGGATGATAATAAAATATAAATATAAATGGAATCTATAAATTTAAATTTAAACTTTTATTTTATTAATTATTATTATTATTATTATTATTTTTTTTAAAAAAAAATAAATAAAAACTCTAATCTTAATTAGTCTTAATTTATCTCTTTTATTATTTTTTTTTATTATAAGAAAAAGGAGATTTCCCAAACCAGAAGAGGTCAAGATTATTACGTAATATCTTGCATAATTATCATGTGACATAACGACGATAAATAAATAAATATTGATTGATTCTGTAGATGCGATGTTTACAAAGTAACTCATTCAATTCGTAACAACAACCAAAAATAACAAAAATATTAAAAATGTTAAGTTATCATTTCTCATCAAAAAACAATGAAACATCAAATGAAGGATCAAATGAAGAGAATGAAGGTTTATTAGAAGTGGAAAGAAAAAGAAGTAACTATATTAACCATTTTTACATAATTTTTATTTTTTTTCAAAACTGCTAACAACTTCGTTTTTTTTTCTTTTTCCGGATTTTCTTAATAAGTCAAAAGAGGTAGAAACATGATTATCAGTAAAATTTCTGATGGAGCTTCTCATATATCGGAAGTAAACACTTCAAGTGACGAGGTAAACCTACTAAAATATTTTTAAATAAATAGATAGATATATTTTTTTACATATTTTTTTTTTGTATGATTTATTTTAAAAATCCATTAAAATCCATTAAAATGTAGCCCGAATTTAAACGTTTAAAGAGTGATCGACTTTTTCGAGAAGAAGAAACAGAAGAATGTGAGGATGAAATTCCCGAAATTCCTGATGAAGACGAAATAATCGATGACCAATTATTAGAATCCGGTTTCGTCGGTGAAAGTGACAACGAAAACGATAGCGACAACGATTATGAAAATGAAAATGTTCATATTCATGAGAATGAGGATTATACAAAGGATTATTGTGATAATGATGATGACGAGAATGAAGATGATTATGAAGATAACACTAATGAGAATTATTATGAGAGTTATTATGATGATGATGGTGATGATGATGATGATGAGAATTATAATGATGAATGTTATCAGGATTATAAAGATGATGATGATTATAATGAGAGTGAAAATGATGATGAGGATTATAATGAGAGTGAAAATGATGATGATTCTGATGATGATTTTGAAATGGAAGATTCGGAAAGCAGAGAAACTTCATTGGATTCAAATTTTTCAATGCGAATGAAAATGATTGAAGAAGATAATGCTATTAAAACTAAAGATTTACCAGAAAGAATGCTCGTAAGTTAATTCTTAAAATAAATAAATAAATAATTAATTAATTATTATTATTATTTAATTTTCTTTATTTTCTTCAATTTTCTAATTTTCATCTAATTTTCATCTAATTTTCATCTAATTTATAGCTTCGACCTAATATAATCACAGATAGAAAATTAACAGACGAAGAGATTACGGAAGCTACAAAAATAATTTCCGATAATTTTTCAGAATATTATGGTTGTCATAGGTCTTCGAAATTACAAGCAGCAATTAATAAAGTATTAAAATGCCTGAGTCAAGAATTTTTAGAGGTAAATTATTTATTTTTAACTTTATTTCTTTTACTTATGTCTTATTATTCTTTACTTCTTCTTCCTTTTAACATATATTATATTTCTTTTATTCGTACATTTATTATATATATGTACAAGGTCCCATATATTTATTCTTATAGGCGTTATTATATTGCGGATTTTCATAAAGATTTTTCAATATCTCGTGAAATTCTTAGTCGTCAAAATTTATGGGATATCTATGATTGGGAATATGAATATAGATTATTAATAGAAAATCGTGAATTAATTCAATTAAAATTATTAAATAGATATTATGATAATGATGATTATAACGAATATATATTAAATATACTTAATTCTTCCTCAAGTGAGGAAACTCTCTCCGATTTAAATGATTATATCCTTCATGTATATTCAAAGAGATTAGCCGAGGCAGCAATAAAAGATCCAAGTACACATCAACATTTAAAAGATTATTCATTTTATATTGAATGTTTAAGTAAAGGAACACATGAGCTGGTTAAAGTATGTAATTCTATTTTCTTAATCGAATCGGTTTTGTTATTTTCTACTTCTTCTCAATTTCTTTAAATTCCATTATATAGTATATGGGTGTTGATGTAGAATTATTCAGTAGAAGTTTGGTGGAAGAAAATCCCAAACTTTATCAAGTTACCGAATCCGAATTTGGTCCATCGATTGCAAAAGAATTTTCGGAATTTAATCCCAAGGAAGCTTTAACGAGTAAATATTTGAAACTAAATTTATTTTTATAATTAATTATTATTCATTTATTAATATTATTCATTAATTAATTCATTAATATTATTCTTTTTAGCTGCAACAAAATTACTTTCGCTAGATATTGCATTTGATCCATTGTTTAGAAAATATGTTCGTCAAAATTTTATTAAACGCAGTATGATTATAGTAAATCCTTTACAAGAAATTGACGAATCGGATCCTTGTTGGGTAAGAAGAACGCACACACACACATATGTATTTATTTATTTAATTATTTAATTATTAATTTGAATAATTTTCGATCTTTTTATTTTGTTATATTATAGCAATTCCGGTGTTCAAGAAAGCACATTAAGAAATTTAGAAATAGTGGAATATTTGCTGAGATGATGTCAGCAGAGAAGAAAGGTCAAATTGAAATAAAGGTCGTTTTGGAAAATGAATGCAAATTTTTCGAAACCTTGAAAAAACGAATTATAAATAATTCATCCGAATCGAATAATAATAATAATAATAATAATAATAATCGTTCATGGAATAAATATCGTATTAGTGCTATTAAACAAGCATTTAATAATGAATTACGTCCTATAATGGAATCCTGGATTAAGTCACGTCTTAATAAATTTGCTGAACGTTGGATAATGACAAAGACTATGGAAAATTTTGAAAATGTAAAAAAAAAATTTACTTCAAAAAAAAAAAATGAATTTTCATATGTTTAAGAAACGATTTATTGGATTAACTTTAATTACTAATAATAATTTATTATATATATATATATATATATATATATTTATTTATATTTTTTATTACGTGAAATTTTTTGTATGGTAGAAACTAAACGTCTGTCACTTTCGAACTTCTAAAATGAGTAGAAGCGAAATTTCCAGAGTTGCTGCTTTATCATGGGGTTCTGGAATTAATTGTAATACGGAATGCGTTTTCCTTGATGAGAATTGTAATCTTGCGGATTACTTGAGTTTTAATAATTTAAGGGATAATAGGGATATGGAGGAATTTTATAAAGTCATTCAATTCATTCGTAAAAATAAGCCACACGTAATTGTGATACGTTGTTTTGATGGACGAACTAGGTATTTGTTAGAAATTGTACAAGAGGTGGTGGATTATTATAAATTACAAGGTGGAGATCATATCCCGGTTATAGCAATTAACAATGAAGTTGCGAAATTACATATGTCATCACCGAGAGCCAAGAAAGAATTTCCTAATTATAATGATCTAACAAGATATTGTATATCATTGGCTCGGATGTTACAGAATCCAATTGGTGAATATGCTGTTTTAGAAGAAAACATAGCATCCATTATACATCATCCGCTGCAATGTTTGGTATGCATTTTTTCTTTAATCAAATTTTATTTATTTAAATTAATTAAATCATTTTAATTGATTTTTAATTGATTTTTAATTGATTTTTTTTTTTTTTTTTTAAT
>PQFF01000038.1:176976-207137 GCA_003547095.1 Diversispora epigaea
AAAAAAAAAAAAAAAAAGAATATATAGTATTTTTTTCGACAGTTAATATTGATAAAATCAATAGAATAATAAATATAAATTCTATCAATCAATAAAAAGCAATAAAACTAAATTTGATTGTTCCATGTTCACCATCCAAAATCATCATTCTATCAAACCAGATGTTGGGAACAATCTTCCAATACATAAGTTCAAAAAATTCATTCTTCAATGTCTTAATACAATAAAATGTTTTAGATACATCATAAAATATCTTTTCGCCTTCTTTTTCTCCTAATAAATCTATATAATGATCCAGGGCGACTACGCTCAAATTATTATATTTGATTTCGAATAAAAATGAGAGATGGTTTGAAAAATCGATTAATGTTGATGATTGAGATGTTTGTGATGATAATGAAGATATTGATGTTGTTGTCGTCGTCGTCGTCGTCGTCGTCGATGAGAAAGAATTGTTTTGATTATCTTGAGACAATTGAGAATTTGATGGTGGTGATGATGTTGCACAAGTTCGTGAAGAAGTTGAATTTAAATTCATGAAACAAATTAAATTTGAGGATGCATCGTATATTGGTCTCACGTGCTTCAATAAATAAGTTTTATATTTTTTATCACATGCAGTTATCTACAAGAGAAATGTAAACTCAGATATAACTATAACTATCGGCTATATATAAATTTTGATTTTCCAGTTGTAAATACCTCGATTACCCAGTTTCCTGAAAACATATGTGTAAATGCATCATTTATGACAACAGGAATCAATTTGTTCCACTGTTTGCAAGTTCTACGTAATAAGAAAATTTTTGGAAAATTACTATAAAAAAAAAAAAAAAGTTACAATAATTAGATTAGATAATGTGATTTAAGAAAAAAAATTAATAGCATGCATACCTTTCTATCCTAAGTAAAGTTTCAAAAATAATAAGCATAATTTCATTCGGAAAGTTCATTCTCACAACTTTCTTTACCTCTTTTTCTTCTTCATTTTCAAAAATTGCGTGAATATTATAATAAAAGGACCTTGCAAAACGTAAAAGACAAATATTTCCGGCTAAATCAATATTATTATCATTGTTATTGTTATCAGTTTCTTGATTTAAATATTCAAAAGGAATTGGTTCTCGAGTTTTGGGTTTTTTGACCAAATTCATTTTTTTTTTAATAATTCTATAACGATTCCAGTGAAAAAAAGGGCACAAAAGTTCAAAAATGGAACGTTGATCTTTTTATATTTGATTTTCGGATGAGTTAACTTTTGAGAGTTTGCAAAAATCAAAAAAAAAATACCTATTTATGTATAATGCATGAATATGCCTTTTGTCAAATGTCTTTACTTTTTTTTTTTCTTTATAATAAATTTATGATAAATGCTTGGCACAGTTAAAATCAGTTAAAATCAGTTAAAATTATTTTATAATTAAACTTTGAGTTAACCAAAAAAAAAGTATCAAAGAAGAATTGAATTGTGAATAATTCTGTTTTAAAACAAAAATGATAGCAACTTAAAAAATATTCCAAACAATTTATATAATCATTTCTACAAACAGAAAGTTTGTTTCAACAAATACGTGCCTAATTTTTTTTTTTGATATAATGATAATGTAATGCAATTATATTGATTTCCTGTTTTAACACGCCCATGCTATTAATATTCAACAAGACCATGACATAAAAGGTTAGGTCAATAACCAATTTACTTAATTCATGAAAGAATATTTCCAAAAGAGGACTCTCGAAAAGGCAAGGATCTTTCATTAGATAATCATGATGTCAAAGATTAATACGTATAAATGTTTTTTGATCTACTCGATGCTCAATCATTTGTACATTTAAATTTAATGAAATGAAACATTCGAAAGTGTTATTCCTTGTACCTTGTATACGATTAACTTTAATGGTTATTGTATAAATGGAATATGACAGATCCGGACAAATATTCTTTTGTTGTTAATTTTAAGGCCCTATCTTGATTGATCACGAAGANGCATGAATATGCCTTTTGTCAAATGTCTTTACTTTTTTTTTTTCTTTATAATAAATTTATGATAAATGCTTGGCACAGTTAAAATCAGTTAAAATCAGTTAAAATTATTTTATAATTAAACTTTGAGTTAACCAAAAAAAAAGTATCAAAGAAGAATTGAATTGTGAATAATTCTGTTTTAAAACAAAAATGATAGCAACTTAAAAAATATTCCAAACAATTTATATAATCATTTCTACAAACAGAAAGTTTGTTTCAACAAATACGTGCCTAATTTTTTTTTTTGATATAATGATAATGTAATGCAATTATATTGATTTCCTGTTTTAACACGCCCATGCTATTAATATTCAACAAGACCATGACATAAAAGGTTAGGTCAATAACCAATTTACTTAATTCATGAAAGAATATTTCCAAAAGAGGACTCTCGAAAAGGCAAGGATCTTTCATTAGATAATCATGATGTCAAAGATTAATACGTATAAATGTTTTTTGATCTACTCGATGCTCAATCATTTGTACATTTAAATTTAATGAAATGAAACATTCGAAAGTGTTATTCCTTGTACCTTGTATACGATTAACTTTAATGGTTATTGTATAAATGGAATATGACAGATCCGGACAAATATTCTTTTGTTGTTAATTTTAAGGCCCTATCTTGATTGATCACGAAGAAATTCCTTGATATTAGAATTTTTTGCAAATTTCTCAATAAGTCGTTAATTTTTAGATTGTGAAAATTTATACTTTTATCTAATTTTACAAATTATTTTCAGTTTTAACTTCAGTAATTAAAAATCTTTCTTCAATAAGAATCACATCCCTTTTCAGACCACAGTGTCTAGTAGTATCAAGAGGATAAAAGGTGATGAAAGGATGCATGTGTTATCTTCCTAACTTTATTCTTGTTACCCCCCATTTTATTTTTAAAAAACGAAAATACCAAATCCAGATTATGTAATCAGACCAATGATTAGCTTGCCGCATATTCATCTCAAGTGCAGATTTTATTATTATAAAAAAACTTTCGATGATGAACTTTAACAACATTTTATACTTCCAGATCGACTTAAATCAATTATTTTGCCAGCGAGGTCTATTTCAATTTCCATAATAATCGATAAAGAAATTAATTTTTGGAGGAAGTAGACGGATTTTTTGAAACACATGCCTTGTATATGCTAATACAGTAGTTATTTTGAGCAGAAAAGATTTTAGGAGGATATAATTCCTTAAAATGGAATAACAATGATTTTTTGCCGAATGGATGGAAAAGAAAATAGTTTGAAAAATCGTAATATTCAAAATTCTATTCTTAGCATTTTATTATTTTTCAGATCAAGATCAAAATAGAATCAGAAGGTATATGATAAGCACGGATTATGTAATGCTCATCTGAAAAGTATTGTTTATCAAATATTAACATTAAGTACGCGTAAATTATTAAAATTTATATCTGATATGCAAATAAGATCTTCGCTTCGGATTTTTAACATATATTTAAATCCAACGATCGTCGAAAACAAGTTGAATTAAAAGGAAATTTCAAGGGACAAGGCCTTTCTGAAGGCAATGAAAAGTTTTATATCATGGAACGGATCTTACATGTCAAATAATTTTTGATAAAATAATTTGTGTAAAACTGGTGAATGTGGTATTTATTTTAGATATTGTTTTATATAATCAATTAAATAAAATGTTATTATCATCTGTACTTATACAATTAATAAATAAAAAAGTCATTAAATGTTTTAAAAAAAGTTTAATAATAGTTGCTTTAAGATAAAAATGGACGAAAATGATAAAGAATTACATTAAAAATTATTTAGAGATTACTTGTTCTCGTACTTTTTGACTTTAAAAAATGTCTTTTACACATCTTGAAAAATTATCTCAAGATTTCACTGAACTTCTTGGTGACAATGAAGAATATAATGTCATTATTAAAGTTGATAAAAATCAAATAAGAAATCCTTCAACCGTCTTACGTTATCGATCATCCTATTTTAAATAATATTAAAACTATTATTATGCCAAATATTTCTTCCCATGTATTTGAAATTATTCTCAAGTTACAGTATATCTTATATATTTTATATATTTTATACATTTTTTATTATTATTTATTATTGTTAATGCGGATATTTGGGAAAAAAGATCGCCAACATGCATCAATTCAGGAATATTTAATCGCAATAATAATAATGATCTAGATTTTATATTCTGTTTTTTTTTTAATTTATTTATAATAATGGATGAATGAATGATCTAATTTATATGCAATTTCACTATACTTGACTTGGACTTGGACTTTGACTTGGATTTTAGGTCGAAATATTGATACAATAATACCACATGTTGCTTTGATGAGTTATGAATTAAGTTATAATACATTCGTAATTCATTAATTTATTGCAAGAGGTATTGATTTTTATTATAATTTTTAATTATTTATTAATTATTATTAAATATTATTACATTTATTTATTATTTTAATATATTATTATTATTATTACTATTAAAATATCTATTAGTGTTTGTTTGTTTGTTAAAGAGGTAATTTATTTTATTATATTTTATTTATTTTAATTTAATTTAATTAATTTAATTTAATTTATTTAATTAATTTATTTATTATTTTCACCGATTTATTTAATTAATTTATTATTTTATTTATTTTCGTCAATTTATTTAATTTAATTGGATTTAATTAATTAATTAATTAATTTATTTTTATTTATTTATTTATTTAATTTATTTTATTTTATTAATTTAGTTTGATTTATTTTATTTTCTTGTAGCTTTTCAGTAGTTTAATTGGTTTTGATATAATAATATTATTTCTACATTATTTATACGATAATTTATTATAATTAATAAATTATTATTTATAAATCATTAGTATTTGACTACTGATAGATGCTACATAAATATGATGAAATGGTCCGAATTGTGGTATGTAATCTTTAATTATTATTATTATTTTAATTTTATTTTTAATTATTATTTATTTTAATTATTATAATTCCATTCATTTAAATCCTAAATTCCATTTATTAATCCACACATTCACATATTCATTCAAACCTGCATTCCCTTGTGAATTAAAATATAATATATATATATAAATAGGCCTCACTACGTGAATCATTTGGAGAATGTGCGCTCCGCAAGATGAGATAGATAAAGGAATGTTTTGTTTATTCGATAATAGAAGTAATCCCAAAGATCTTTTTGAATTTGGATGAAGAGTGTTTAGAAAAAGTATGTTTTAATTAATTAATTAATTTATTTATTTATTTATTGATTTTATTTATTGTTAATTTATTTATTCATAATATTTTAGTTAAATCTTGAGTTTGAACGTTTAAGAGAAATTATGTGAGCTATTATTCAAAAAGCCATTGAAGAGGTATTATTATTTATTATTATTTATCGTTATTTATTATTTATTTATTTATTATTATTTATTTATTATTATTTATTATTTATCGTTACTTATTATTATTTATCGTTATTATTATTATTTATTATTTATTTATTATTTATTTATTTATTATTTTTTAATTATTTATTTATTATTTATTTATTATTTATTATTTTTTTTATAGTTTATTGATCTTTGGGATAAATGTTTGATTCCCCAATATGAACGTGATGAATTCTTTGAGAGCTTACAAAAGTATGAATTACTTTCACAAGAAGTATTTCGTCTACAAGAATAATATGCTGAATGTGCCAAGATTTATCGATGAATGTCCTTAATTAAGGTAAAATTATTATTTCTTTATTGATTCTGTATCACATCTATTATTCTTTATATTAACATCCATTATCCATGATCGAATTCGAAAAAAGACAAGATCCACGTCACTTTTTTCAAAGTTCATTCCGATTATTGGAAGAAAAATGGAGAAAATTTTGTTGGCCCAATTTAGATAAAAGATAAATTAATTATTACGTAGGCCCTTGAATTTTCATTCATTCATTCTTTTTTAAAAAATTTATCTCATACTCATTATTAAATATAACTTACTATCACTATTATTATTACTATTTTTTTTTGTAGATTTAAATTTTTTTTACATGCAATTGGATGGGAATTTTGTTGAAATTTTACTTTGTGCGATTGGATGGGAAAATTTTTGGTTTTTTTATATTAAAAGAACATAAAAAAATGAATCTAAATTACAACTACTACAAAAAATAATAATCTTGATGATCTTAGTCCAGTCTCTTTTTTTTTTAAATTATATTATCAATGATTATTGAAAAAAAAAGTCAGACATTTTTAAAGATTTAATATATAAACATCCAATCTTTGAAATTTTTGGGAATTTTTTTGTACGTTATAATTTTTATGGATTTAATATTCAATCTTTAATATTATTGGGAATTTTTTTTGTGCATGTCACACGTTATAATAATTTTTAAAAACGCGTGCATCATAACATTCACATCGTTGAAATATTATATTTTAATATTTTTAGTCGATTTTATGATAAATTCATATTTCCTTTATTATTATTTTCCTATTTTATAAAATCAAAATTACAAACTGAACAAATTGAATTTTTACTCTCCGCCTAGTGTTAAGATTTTATAATATTAAAAAAAAAAAAAACTAATAGGTGGTGCTTATAATTTAATAAGTAAAATACAAATAAATAATATATAATGTCAAATAAAATTTAAAAATCAGACATGTCCAAATCAACTATTCCAGAATCTCCTAAATAACATAGAAATAAATTATTATAATTATCGTAAAAATAAATAAATAAAAATGTAAAAATAACTTACCAATACTTAAAGCAGAAGTAAATTTAATTAATTCTTCAAGTTCCCTTTCGAAATTTTCTTCATTCTTGGGTTTTGGAAGTTTTGAAAAATTAAGAAGTCGACTGGTATAAATTGCTTGTGGATGTGTTTGATAATTAAGAGGAGTTGTAATTGTTGAATTGGTTGATTCTTGATTTGCTGAAAATTCTTCAGCTTTTTTAAATTGAATTACAATTTCTGAATCTTTATTTTTCCTGTCTTCTAAATATCTACAATAATCATCAAAGTATTTCTTCAACTCATCCTTTAATTCTTCAAAAGTGGGTCTATATGTAACTCGAGCATCCCAACACCTCATAATCATTCTTGTAATTAATTTTGGAATATGAAATGGAATTTTTGGTCGTAATCCATTGCATATTTTCATGGCTAAATCATTATCATGTGGTATATTAGGATATGGAGGAAAGCCCGTAACCATTTCGTAAGCAATAATTCCATATGAATATACATCAGCAGCTTTTGTATATTCTTCACCACTTAATACCTCTGGAGCAATATATGGTAATACACCAAATATGTTCCTTTTTTCGGGATTTGTTCCTATTATTTTACTTAATCCAAAATCTGAAATCATCATGAAATCAATATAATTGGATAATAAAATATTTCCAGGATGGAAGTCCTGGTGAACTATATCTAATTCATGAATTCTCTTCAACCTTAAAGATAAATTATATAGATTATCTAATTTTTGTTTCCAATTAATATTATTAAAATTATTTTTTAAATATTCTCGAAGATTTCCTTCCGATGCATATTCTAAAACCATCATATATGAGTGTGTTTCTGGATCTTGTGTAATTCCATAAAATCGATTTGAAGTGATATGTTTAGATCCAGTGTATGTTTTTAAGTGAATTGCCATCTAATAATATAAACATTTTTAATTTATAGTTAAAACATTATCTAATAATTTGACAATTAAATTTAAATATTAATTAAATTTAAATATTAATTAAAATATTTACCTCATTTAAGATATCGTTGAAATCCATAAAATTATGAAACTTTTTTATTGCCACCGCCTTTTCTTTATCATATCTTTCCCATTGTTGATTTTTAATATCCCAGTTATAAATTGATCCATCAATCCACTTAGCATAATATATTGTTCCAAATCCACCTCTACCTATTTGTTTAACATCTTTAAATCTATCACAAGGTATCCATTCTATTACTCCCCTACGACAATTAGCATATATTTGGGCATCATGAATGAATTTATCTATTTTGTCGTTTCCACTTGTCCAATTATTAAAATCATTTTGGAAATGTTTCGAGTTACATGGGTTGCACCAATATCGGGTAGTCTTTTCTTGATTGCATTCTGGGCAGATTGACATTTTTTTTGTTTATGGTATGAAAGGTAAAATTTATTTTTTTAAAAAAAAAAAAGAAACGTAAATTACCGTTAGAATTGCAAAATATTTTTAGTATGCAAAAAAAAATCGCATTTATTTAATTTTATTTTTATCTCATTACACATAATGCAAAATTCTAAACCTAGAATTACGCAACCAAGTTTACGTTCAAAAATCAGAATAGTAAATTACACAAAATACGCAAAACCATGTTCAAAAAACCAGAATAGGGGGATGGCTAAAGCTGAAGTTTGCAAAGGAGCTACCTTTTTGATACATTTAAATATAAATATCAATTATATTATCAATATCAATATTATAATTTATGCTATACATGTAGATCAATATATAGATCACTTTAACGGACCCCAGAATAGATTACATTTATACAAATTAAAAAGGCAATTTCTTCGGACTTTGGTATATATTTAATTATTGTAATATTTCACACAATGTGGAACTTGTGGCCTAATTGTCCGGAGCGTAGCATAGGGGACAAGTGAAGCGATACCAAAGTTCTGTTTTTGATGCTTTTAATTTTAAAATATCAAAAATGAGGTAAATTTTGATTTTCGTTAGCACACCTATGTTAAAACCCATCACTACCTAAATTAGATAATAACAAGTCCTGTAGAGAATAGGCACCCTCGCCAAGCTGACTCTTTTTTAGTAAGATATTTAAGAAAAATATCGCGAGTACCATTAATATCCCTATCAATCTTAGCTTTGCATTGGGGGCAACAAAATTCCTTGGATCCACCCAGTTTTTCGTGAATATAATCACAAGATCCACAAGTTTTGCTTGTATATTCTTCTGTGCAAACAACTATTTGACACCATGGATGTTTACATGCCTTATTAATTAGATGTTGTTGAAAACGATAATGTGACGTACACATAGCTCGGGCGGTCTTGGAACGGATACGTCGTTGACCACCAAAATTCTGGTAATAATATTACACGATAATTTTTGCAGAGCCATTTAGATAGTTTATGGTGACAATCATCTACAGCGAATCTTCTTATTAATGCGTAACACTAAGAGCAAAGATCTTTCCGTTTCATAAAAGAAAATTCATCAAGAATTCTAGTGGTAATATTTTTAAATTTTAGATTATTAAAACCTTATTTTTTCTATTTTTCATTTATAAAATAATTGTTTAATGAAGTACTACGAATATTAAAAAAAGATCGCCAACATGCATCAATTCAGGAATATTTAATTTCTCGTTTTTTTTTTAAATTTTATATTCTGTTTTTCTTTTTATTTATTTATAATAACAATGAATGAATGAATGATCTAATTTATTATATACTATACTCTTTGAATTGGACTTTGACTTGAATTGAATCGAATTGAATTTTAGGTCAAAATGTAATTTATTTGGTCGAAATATTGATACGATAATACTTTTTTCTATTCGTAATTTTTTACAAGAGGTATTTTGATTTATCATCATTTATTATTATTATTAATTATTATTAAAAATGTCTAACGTTTTATTCTTTATAGGAAGCTATTATGGCACAGCACAAAATAATGTTAAAACATGGGTAAAACATTTATCAGTGTTTGTTAAAGAATTGAATACCTCCAATAGAGGTAATTTGATTTAATTTAATTTATTTATTTTAATTAATTAATTTATATTATTAATTTAATTTGATTTATTTAATTTATTTATTTTAATTTATTTATTTAATTTATTATTAATTTAATTTAATTTAATTTATTAATTTATTTATTTTAATTTATTTATTTAATTTATTATTAATTTAATTTATTTTATTTTCTTGTAGCTTTTCGATTCTGACCTGAATTCTTCAGTGTTTTACTAGCTTGTATATAATAATTTTTATTATTTCTACGTATTATATTATAATTAACAAATTATTATTCATAAATGATTCGATCTTTAATTATTATTATTATTTTAATTATTATTATTATTTTAATTGTTTTAATTATTATAATTTCATTCATTTAAATCCTAAATTCCATTTATTTACATTTATTAATCTACACATTAACATATTCATTTACACCTGCATTCCCATGTGAATTAGAATATAATATATATATATAAATAGGCCTCACTACGTGAATCATTTGAAGAATATGTAATTCAACTTCATTACACTCTACAAGATGAGATAGATAAAGGATCGATTTGTTTATTCGCTAATAAGAGTGATCCCAATGAACTTTTTGCAGTATTACATAATTTGGATGAAGAGTATTAGAAAGTATGATCTATTGTTAATTAATTAATTAATTTATTTATTTATTGATTTTATTTATTGTTAATTTATTTATTATATTTTAGTTAAATCTTGAGTTTGAATGTTTAAGAGAAATTATGTGAGTTATTATTATTCAAAAAGCCATTGAAGAGGTATTATTATTTATTATTATTATTTATTTATTTATTATTATTTATTATTGATTATTGTTTATTAAATTATTATTTATTATTTATCGTTATTTATTATTATTTATCATTATTTATTATTTGTTTATTATTATTTATTTATTATTTATTTATTTATTACTATTTATTATTTTTTTTATAGTTTATTGATCTTTGGGATAAATGTTTGATTCCTTAATATGAACGTGATGAATTTTCGAGAGTTTACAAAAAAGTAAGTAAATTAATATTAACATTTAATAACATTTAATTATAATAATAACTTTTATTACTATTATTTTAATATCAAATTTCTTAATTTTTATAATTTTTATTTATTATTGANTAATTTGGATGAAGAGTATTAGAAAGTATGATCTATTGTTAATTAATTAATTAATTTATTTATTTATTGATTTTATTTATTGTTAATTTATTTATTATATTTTAGTTAAATCTTGAGTTTGAATGTTTAAGAGAAATTATGTGAGTTATTATTATTCAAAAAGCCATTGAAGAGGTATTATTATTTATTATTATTATTTATTTATTTATTATTATTTATTATTGATTATTGTTTATTAAATTATTATTTATTATTTATCGTTATTTATTATTATTTATCATTATTTATTATTTGTTTATTATTATTTATTTATTATTTATTTATTTATTACTATTTATTATTTTTTTTATAGTTTATTGATCTTTGGGATAAATGTTTGATTCCTTAATATGAACGTGATGAATTTTCGAGAGTTTACAAAAAAGTAAGTAAATTAATATTAACATTTAATAACATTTAATTATAATAATAACTTTTATTACTATTATTTTAATATCAAATTTCTTAATTTTTATAATTTTTATTTATTATTGAAATTTGCTGACAAAATATATGAATTACTTTCATCAGCATATAATTCTTGTAGACGAGATACTTCTTGTGAATGTTGGAAAGACGTGCATTAATTGAGGTAAAATTATTTCTTTATTTTTTTATTTCTTTTATTCTTTATATTAACATCCATTATCCATCATTCGCAGAAAATGATCGAATTTGAAAAAAGATAGATCCACGTCACCTTTTTCAAAGTTCATTCCGATTATTGGAAAAATGGACAAAATCTTGTTGGCCCAATTTAGTTAAGATAAAAGATAAATTAATTATTACGTATGCTCTTGAATTTTCATTCATTCATTCTTTTTTAAAAAATTTATCTCATACTCATTATTAAATATAATTTGCTATCACTATTATTATTACTATTTTATTTTGTAGATTTAATTTTTTTTTACATGGATAGTGTTTGATATTTTTATTTTTACTTTATGCGATTGGATGGGAAACATTTTTAAAGATTTTAAAATTTTACATTCAATCTTTGAAATTTTTGGGAATTTTTTTTGTACGTTATAATAATAATTAATTTTTATAGATTTAACATTCAATCTTTAATATTTTTTGGAATTTTTTTTGTACATGTCACATTATAATAATTTTAAAAAACGCGTGCATCATAACATTCAATAATGTTAAATCGTTGAAATATTATTTTTTAACACTTTTAGTCGATTTAGTGCTAAATTTATATTTCCTTTATAAAACTAATATGTGTTATGTTAAATAAATCAAAAAAAAAAAATCAATCAAATCCGAATTAGCTAAACAACATAGAAATAAATTAATATAATTTATTATAAAAATAATAAATTAATAAATAAAAAATATAAATATAATAATACTTACTAGAGACATAGATTCCGTTAATTCTTCAAGTTCCTTTTCGAAATTTTCTTCGTTCTTTGGTTTTGGAAGTTTTGAAAAATTAAGAAGTCGACTGGTATAAATTGCTTGTGGATGCGTTTGATAATTAAGAGGAGTTGTAGTTGTTGAATTGGTTGATTCTTGGTTTGCTGAAAATTCTTCAGCTTTTTTAATTTGAATTACAATTTCTGAATCTTTATTTTTCCTGTCTTCTAAATATTTATAATAATCATCAAAGTATTTCCTTAACTCATCCTTTAATTCTTCAAAAGTGGGTCTATGTGTAACTCGAGCATCCCAACACCTCATAATCATTCTTGTAATTAATTTTGGAATATGAAATGGAATTTTTGGTCGTAATCCATTGCATATTTTTATAGCTAAATCTGAATCATGTGATATATCAGGATATGGAGAAAAGCCCGTAACCATTTCGTAAGCAATAATTCCAAATGAATATACATCAGCAGCTTTTGTATATTCTTCACCACTTAATACCTCTGGTGCAATATATGGTAATACACCAAATATATTCTTTTTTTCGGGATTATTTGGATTCGCCCCTATTAGTTTACTTAATCCAAAATCTGAAATAAACATATTATTTTTAAAATTATATGACAAAATATTTCCAGGATGGAAGTCTTGGTGAACTATATCTAATTCATGAATATTCATCAAATTGTAAGATAAATTATATAGATTTAATAATTTTTGTTCCCAATTAATATTATTAAAATTGATTTTTAAATATTCTCGAAGATTTCCATCTTTTGCATATTTCAAAACCATCATATATGAGTGTGTTTCTGGATCTTGTGTAATTCCATAAAATCGAATTGAAGTATTATAATTAGTCCATGTTTCTAAGTGAATTTTCATCTAATAATATAAACATATTTAATTTATAGTAAAACATTATATATAATAATTTGAAAATTAAATTCGAATATTAATTAAAATATTTACCTCATTTAAGACATCATTGAAATTCACAAAATTATCAAACTTTTTTAATGCCACTTCTTCACTATATATATGGTCTCTTTTCCATTGTTGATTTTTAATATCCCTATTTCTAATAAATCCATCAATCCACCTAGCATAATTTATTGTTCCAAATCCACCTTTACCTATTTGTTTAACATCTTTAAATCTATCATATGGTATCCATTCTATTACTTCCCAATGACCATTAGCATTTAGTTGAGCATCTTGAATGAATTTATCTATTTTGTCATTTCCACTTGTCCAATTATTAAAATCATTTTGGAAATGTTTCGAGTTACATGATTTGCACCAATTATAATAAGTATTTTCTTGATTGCATTCTGAACATTTACCATATGACATTTTTTTTATTTGCTTATGGTATGAAAGGTAGAAATTTATTTTTTGAAAAAAAAGAAACGTAAATTATGTTTAAAATTGCAAAATATTTTTAGTATACAAAAAAATCGCATTTATTATTTATTTTTCTCTCATTACACACATTACACACATTACACGCAGTAGATTATCAAAATACACAAAATGCTAATCCTAGAATTGAGCAACCAAGTATATGTTTGAAAAAACGGAATAGTAAATTACAATAAGATTATACATTTATTAAGATTAAAAAAGGCAATTTCTTCGGACTTCGGTGTAATATTTCACACAATGTGAACAGTGTATCAACAGTAAAAGTTTTAGACCTATATTATAAGAATTGAGTAAATACTTTCCATTTTAATTTTCTATAATAATTTTTGAATATTTGCTAGTTACTTTCTCAATTCTTACAAAATAGGGTTGGCATTTTTACTGAATAAGTGCTATATTTCTTCTTTTAAGATAGTTAATATCACTTTTAATGATAAATTAGTAAATAAAAAAATGGAATAATGATCAACAATAATACATTTGTCCCAAAATCCGATAATCAAAATTTGATTAACTTTTTTAATTAGTTTCAGAAAACATAATTTTTGAAATTAAATAATAAGTAAAAAAAAATCTCAAGTTGGATTTTGGGACAAATGTATTAATGTTGTTGATAATTTTGCCTCACAAATCTGAAACTAATTACCAATTGTTGTTACATATTATTCTCTTTAAACACTAATTGATCATTAAAAATAACACAAATTATTTTAAAGAAGAAATATGGGAATCTGCTGTAAAAATGTCAATCCTATTTCTTAAATTGAGAAAGTAACTAGCAAATATTCAAAAATTATTATAGAAATTAAAATGGAGAGTATTTACTCAATTCTTATAATATGGATCTAAACCTTTTACAGCTGATGTATCATAAATCTAGCTTAGTATCACTTTTAATTTTAATTAGTAAATAATATGTGACAACAATTGGTAATTAATTTCCATTTTTTTTATATATTTTTAATAATTTTAGTTATGTCTTAAAATTTTTTATATTTTTAATAACTTTAGTCATGTCCTCAACTAACTACACATGACATATTACCCAAATGCCAAATGCCATATTATTAATATAGTCATAAATGCCTTAATCTCATAATATTAATGTAATCCCAAATGCCAAATCCATAAATCTTATATTATTAATTTATTCCCAAATGCCAAATCCCTAAATCTCATATTATTAATTTATTCCTAAATGCCAAACACCAAATACCAAATCCCTAAATCTCATATTATTAAATATCACATCCCAAATTTAAGCAACATATTGATATATATTCTCAACTGTCTCTATTAATTATTTTGGTGATTTTAGAAACCAACAAAATAGAATCAATTCAGATGTTAAACACTCTAATTTTTCAAATAACAATTCTGATTTTCCATCAAACCATGGTAGAGATTCATTTTACCAATGTAAACATTAAGTTTAACTAATAAATAAGTTTCAACTTTAATATACATTATTAAAGCTAAAATTACTGTAGCTGCTGATACCAAATTTGTCCTTTAATTGTTTCTCATGAAGGGATTTAAATTGTACTCATTCTAATTACAAGTTCAAAATAAGTCTCACACTTAGGGTTCCGCAAAAAAGATTCGAATCACGGATTGGATCCGGATTGCACCGGATCGGATCTTAAGGTTTTGAATCGTGGATCGATTCGNCCAAATGCCAAATCCATAAATCTTATATTATTAATTTATTCCCAAATGCCAAATCCCTAAATCTCATATTATTAATTTATTCCTAAATGCCAAACACCAAATACCAAATCCCTAAATCTCATATTATTAAATATCACATCCCAAATTTAAGCAACATATTGATATATATTCTCAACTGTCTCTATTAATTATTTTGGTGATTTTAGAAACCAACAAAATAGAATCAATTCAGATGTTAAACACTCTAATTTTTCAAATAACAATTCTGATTTTCCATCAAACCATGGTAGAGATTCATTTTACCAATGTAAACATTAAGTTTAACTAATAAATAAGTTTCAACTTTAATATACATTATTAAAGCTAAAATTACTGTAGCTGCTGATACCAAATTTGTCCTTTAATTGTTTCTCATGAAGGGATTTAAATTGTACTCATTCTAATTACAAGTTCAAAATAAGTCTCACACTTAGGGTTCCGCAAAAAAGATTCGAATCACGGATTGGATCCGGATTGCACCGGATCGGATCTTAAGGTTTTGAATCGTGGATCGATTCGAATCCAGAAAAAATGAGTCCGGATATTTTTTTTTTTGGATTCGAATCGATCCGCGATCCGAGGATTCTATAGGCGTAAAAAGAAACAAGTGAGATAAAAGAATTCTAGGGGAAGGAGACACTGGTTGAATGAACAAAAATCGGAATCCTAATGATGGCGGAAATATGCATAAATCGGACATCCTATTTGTGAAAATTCATAAATCAGAAATTCCTATTTATAAATCGGAAAAAATCGACTGCCTATACTTAATAAATCTTAGCAAATTTAGCCATCAATCGGAATCTTATTCATAATAAAACCATCCTATTTTTTTCCATTCGACCAGTGAGAGGAAAAGTGAGATAGAATTCTAGAGGGGGAGGAGAAAAAATTTTTAACGGATTCGAATATTTTTTAACGGATTCGAATATTTTTTTAACAGATTCAAATATTTTTTTAATGGATTCGAATGTTTTTTTAACGGATTCGAATATTTTTTAAAGGATTCGAATATTTTTTAATGGATTCGAATATTCGGATTGGATTCAGATCGATCCGAATATAATCAAAATTGGATTCGGATTTTAAAAAGTTGGATCTGTATATGACGAATCCGGATCTGGATTAAGAATTAGGATATCAGATTCGATCTGAATATTGATAAAATCCGATCCGATCTGACTTTGCAAAACCCTACCCACACTGTTATTTATTGTTACTACCTCCCCATGTCAAGATTATACATGTTGCTCGAATTTTGCTCAGAATTTGGCATTTGACATTTGGGATTTTGAAAATTAATTTGAATAACATGTATAGTCAAGCCTGGATATAGTAGATGTTTTTCATGCTCCCTGTTCAGAATTGAACTTTAATTCTTCATTACTCATAACAGCCAATTTAAAAATGTTATCTAGCTTTAAAATTATCATGGTTATTCAAACTGATTTAATGAGCCATTCACAGTTTCATAAGTATGCATGGCAAGTGAGTCCCATATTATTACTACTTCCCTGTCAAGATTATACATGTTGTTCAAATTGCTTAGAATTTGGCATTTTGGATTTTGAAAATTAATTTGAGTAACATGTATAGTCAAGCCTGGATGTAGTAGATGTTTTTCATGCTCCTTGTCCAGAATTGGACTTTAATTCTTCATTACTCATGATAGCCAATTTAAAAAAATTATCCAGCTTTAAAATTATCATGGTTATTCAAACTAATTTAATGAGCCATTCACAGTTTCATAAGTATGCATGGCAAGTGAGTCCCATATCATTGCTACCTCTCCATGTCAAGACTATACATGTTGTTCAAATTGTTTAGAATTTGGGATTTGGCATTTTGCATTTGGGATTTTAAAAATTAATTAATTTGAGCAACATGTAAAGTCAAGCTTAGATGTGATAGTTATTTTTCATGCTCCATCTCTAGAATTGGACTCTAATTCTCCATTACCTATTAAAACCATGATACTCAAGGCCATTCCAATTTAAAAAAGTTGTCATGAATAATTCACCATTCAAAAACTCTTGTGGACTATTGCTTTTTATTTAATAAATATATCTCTTCTAAAAGTTGTGATTTCAGCATGTATTAGCTCCAGAATTATCATTTAACAGCCATTCACAGTTTCACCTGTATAAATTATTTTATACTTAGGTATGCATGAAAAATGAGTCCCATATTGTTATTTATTGTTACTACCTCTCCATGTCAAGATTATGGATATTACTCAAATTTTGCTCAGAATTTGGGATTTGGCTATTTTTCATGCTCCTTCTCCAGTGGACTCTAATTTTAAAAGTTATAATGATTAACCATTGAAATTTTTAGCATACCTATATTAACTCTAGAACATTTAGAGTTTCACCTGTATAAATTGATTTATACTTTGATATGTATAGAAGATATGCATATGAATACTGGCAGGAAACCAGATAAAGAATCTCATAACTTAAATTACTAACAGAAATTATATAATTTCCTAATTTAAGAAGTGATAATCATCAATATCAGTGCATTTCAAGGTACAACAGTTATTACTGATGAATACTTAAATTTCATGTGAAGTTTAATTATTATTGATTTTGGCTCCATTCATGCCATGTTACTGGTGCTCTTTATGGTAAAAAAAAATATTTTATTCTCTCACTCTTTAGTATTTTTTTTATTTTTAATATATTTTGGTAATACATTTTATAATAGATGACCAGAACTGTGGATGATCGTTATGATGGAGTTTTAACAATTGGACACACATTAACAGAACAGAATGATGAAATTAGATAGTTTCACGAGAGAATCTATAAGGTCTTTTGGTGATTTCAGTCTGTAAAATTTAATTTTAATTTATATACAATAATTATTAAGAATACTAACATTTTGTTAAAAAATAGCACAGATACATTTACATTTAAAAATCATATGACAATTCCTAAGGTTTTATCTTATAATTTATTGTCTTCATTTAATATTATTAAATTTATATTTTGTTTTTGAATATTTAACAGATCATATAGTCTACATTTATTTAAATGTTTTTTAATAGCAAAGTATATGGATCAGAACCAAGGTCATTCCTTCTGTATTATGGTTTGAACAATAAAAACTGTAACAAAAATTTATAAAAATTATTGCATTTGGTGCAGGAAAACATTGTCCTGGAAGATTTGAATTTTTAAATTTATTGTTCAAAAAAAAACTAAGCAAACAGATTTCTTGCTTTAATGATTAAAATTTGTTAATCATTAAAAAAAAGGTATCATTCATTGAAATTTTTTTCAAAGATGATGTTACTATGATTTATGATTGTTTCTTTAATTATTTTTATTATTTAGAATGACAGCAAAAGTACTCTCCATATATGCCTCTTCGAATCCAAAGTAAGTTTTTATTGCTTTATAGTCATTAGATTAATCATTTTCTTCATAATTAATTATTATTATTAATTTTTTTATGATTTTATTAAAATAATGATATATCTATTATTTAATAAACAATTTACGAATTGATGGTTGCTTATAAAGAATTGGACTTTCAATAGAAATAGAAATTTACTTTATTGAAACTAAAGCTGGATGGATAAGACTCATTTTTCTTTTGTTTATCAGTTGAAAATTTTGTAATAATATTATTGCAAAGCATCCAAATTTTATTTTTGGATCTGAAGATTTTGTATCTCTTCCAGAATCAGCATTAGTGTCAATTTTAAAGCGTGATAACCTGAAAGTGGATGAATCCAATATTTGAGATTATATTATCAAGTGGGGAATCGCTAAAAACCCTGATTTGCCATGAAATTGGAAGAATCGACCAATGAAAACTTTTTGACTTTAAAATAACCTTACAACAATGCTTACCACGTTATTTTCACATTTCAAATGCAGACATTACGGATCGAATCAAACCTTAAAAGAAAATTCTTGATGAACAACTTTGGGATGATTTGATACAATATCTTTTATTTCCAGATCGACCAATTAAAATTATTTTGACAAGATCTATTTCAATTTCAGAATTGCCTTCAAGAGAAAATAAACCTTTTTCGACTCTAATCAATGAAGAACATGCATTAGAAGTTTCGATTTCTTATAAATTTCAATTGATTTTAAGAGGAAGCAGAGATGGATTTGCTCCTAAAACATTTTGGGACATGTGCCACGGATATGCTAATACGATAGCTATTTTTAAAGTTGAAGGAACAGAAATTTTAGGAGGATATAATCCCTTACAATGGAATAAATATTATAATTTGAGTTTGCGTCATGATAAATTGATGGAAACAAATGATAGTTTTATATTTTCATTAAAAAATGATAACATTCAAAATTCAATACTTAGCAGAATAAAGTGCACTTTATTATTATAGAGATGGTTTATGTTTTGATGATGATCTTAAAATGAAATCCGAAGTAACTTTTTCTCGAAATTATTATTGCCAGTGCAAAATTCAATCTTATGAAAAACCTATTAGGACAACGGTTGAAAAAAACAAAAATAATTGATTATGGAATCTTTCAAATCGTTAAAAAATAGCACGTCTTATGATATATTCATCATGTTAAAGCTTTAGCTCATATCAATTACTGGATATCTTTAATTATATAAAGATAAAAGTTGTTTAAAAATAATAAAAACAATTTTGATATCTCTACATTTATAATAATCAGCTAATATAAACAAGTAAATATTAATATAAAGAAATAAAGAAATACTAATAAAAATAAAACTAATTAATTATATTATTAAAGAATAAATTCAACTAAGAAAATAAATAAAGAGAAAAAAAACGTAGCTTGAAACCTTTAATCACAGAAGACCCAATTGAGCCTGCTGCCATTGGTTATTTTCTTGAATTTATAATTTTAATAATATGATTTAAGTAGAATAAGATGTTCACCTCGATGTAAGATAATTTTAAATATTTTGGTCGATTAGATAACTTCTCAACTAACCCGATACACCTGGATCTTTTATGAGCTACTTACTTAATCGAGACTCAACCCAAAAGAAAATATTCCTAAGACCAAAATGAAAATTGAAATAATGCGAGATCATCTCTCCAATTTATAATTGATCACATTTCATCAAGGTCTAAGGATCAAGTTAAAAACCAAGTTCTATCGTGTTATATCAGGGTATCAGAGTATCTAGAAATGCATAAAGATGTATTATTTTTATATAAATCGCGGGAAATGATGCAAAAGAATTATTGAATATTAAGACTAATAATTGGATTATGACATGTGAGTGAAGTCATGCAACCAAGATTAAAGATTCACATCATATGTGATAACTTGTTATTAAGTCCATATAAATAATATTCACTTGATAAATTATTACAAAAAAAATGTGTTTTGGCTTAAAAGTTGATAAACTTGGTAAAAAATTTAGAACAGGTAAGTAAATATTGGGCAAAAAAGTCACCAGATGATTACTTTTTGCATTTACAAAAGAACTACGTATCTAAACTATTTCGTTAATAAAATTATTGGCTCTCTCAGCTAAATGAAAACATTGCAGATTTAATTCTTCAAGCCGTAAAACAGATGAATGTCGATGATCCAGCTCTCATTATGCAATGGAATGACAATGGATTTAATGATACTAGAATTGCAAATTGCCGAAACGGCATCCCTAGACAAACGAAACAGGCTATCATTAACTTTATTGTAAACAATGGTGGCGTGGATTTTAGGGGTGAAAACAATTAATTCTTGTTTAGAAGTTGTTTGGCAATTAGCACGCTTCAATATACATTTCCACTATGGTATGAGAAATCTCATTCAGGTTTATTTTTTGGATCTGTTAAATGTGTATTCATAATTTTCTTTTCCATTTTCATTAAAGGACACATCATCAAGCAAATACTGCAGATGTTTGTCATTCAATCTATCGAACAAGCAAATTACAAGCTAATGGCTTAATTGATTATGAACTTTTTTATTATCCTTTTAAGCAATCCAAATAATAAGTCATATCTATTGTTTCATTCTCAACCTTTTGCATGTAAAAATGTTATAAAACATATCAAATTATATTAAATTTTATTTGAATTTGTCTTGTACTAAAGCTTTTAATAAAATAAAATAATTTATTACTAAAATAATTGATTTTGAAGAGGAAAACTCTTTCTGGAAATATTCTAATAAATGTCATAAAAGATCTACAAGATTTTGAACCCTCGTGCGGGTGTATTTATTAAAATTAAAAATTACATATAAAATACAAGATATTAAATTTGTAATACTAATTTATTATGCCCCACTCACTCATCGCAGACCAGGGTCTCTAAGTGTGACAGAGTTATTTTGCCATAAATATAATATATAAAAAGGATCAGAATCCCCATTAAATCTTTGAGTAATTGAGGAATTTCGCACTTAATTTCAGGTTTAAGCCCTTTGCAAATGCCCATTACAAGATTTGCATCATGTGGAACATTATAATAAGGTGAATAACTAGTAAAGACTTCTCACATAATCATGGCAAAAGAAAATATACCAGATTTTTGAGTGTATTCACCTCTAATGTCTCAGGCGCCATAAATGGAATTACTCCATAAATTTTTTCTTGATTATCTTCAGAAACTGGTTTTCACAAACCGAAATCAGTAATATTGATTATATTACCGGAATGAAGATCTTTGTGCATTAATCCAAATTCATGAATTTTAGCAAGTCCAACAATTACATTAAGTAAATTTTTAATTTTACTTTNCTTTTCCATTTTCATTAAAGGACACATCATCAAGCAAATACTGCAGATGTTTGTCATTCAATCTATCGAATAAACAAATTACAAGCCAATGGCTTAATTGATTATGAACTTTTTTATTATCCTTTTAAGCAATCCAAATGATAAGTCATATCTATTGTTTTATTTTCAACCTTTTGTATGTAAAAATGTTATAAAACATATCAAAATATTTTAAATTTTATTTGAATTTGTCTTGTACTAAAGCTTTTAATAAAATAAAATAATTTATTACTAAAATAATTGATTTTGAAGAGTAAAACTCTTTCTGAAAATATTCTAATAAGTGTCATAAAAGACCTACAAGATTTTGAACCCTCGCACATTTGTATTTATTAAAATTAAAAATTACATATAAAATACAAGATATTAAATTTGTAATACTAATTTATTATGCCCCACTCACTCATCGCAGACCAGGGTCTCTAAGTGTGACAGAGTTATTTTGCCATAAATATAATATATAAAAAGGATCAGAATCCCCATTAAATCTTTGAGTAATTGAGGAATTTCGCACTTAATTTCAGGTTTAAGCCCTTTGCAAATGCCCATTACAAGATTTGCATCATGTGGAACATTATAATAAGGTGAATAACTAGTAAAGACTTCTCACATAATCATGGCAAAAGAAAATATACCAGATTTTTGAGTGTATTCACCTCTAATGTCTCAGGCGCCATAAATGGAATTACTCCATAAATTTTTTCTTGATTATCTTCAGAAACTGGTTTTCACAAACCGAAATCAGTAATATTGATTATATTACCGGAATGAAGATCTTTGTGCATTAATCCAAATTCATGAATTTTAGCAAGTCCAACAATTACATTAAGTAAATTTTTAATTTTACTTTCCAAGTTAATTCAGTAAATTCATTATTCAGTATATTTCGTAGACTACCATGTGTTGTATATCTTTTATACCGAAAAACCATCATATATCCATTTTCTTTTGGATTAAAAGTTATGCCATAAATAACAATTTCCCATCCACCTCGAAATTTGAATTGATTTTTTTCTAAAATATCAATTAGTATTATGTATTAATAAAAAATAATTCATCATTAATTTAAATAATAAGACTTTTTAAGCAAACATAATCAGGAAATTATTTTATTTATAGTATTCATGTAAACTGCATATAAACCACATATAATATATTACACGCAATATATATGCATATTATACATAGTTTACATGCAGGGTGGTGTAAATCGCATGTAAACTGCATATAAGAGATCACACAGCAGTTATATGTAATGTGCTATAGTTGAAGGGTTTGTAAATAAATACAACTATGAAGGATTTAAATATGTGGTTTTATTCGAAAGAGACAAGGGTGAGATTTTAAAGGGGTTATAGAGAACAAATCTCTATCATCACAAAGACAAAGTCACAAAGACAATTTATAAAGAAACCAATTCTTTAACTATGGAGTTTTCAACAAATGAAAAGGATTATTATTCACCAAGAATAATGATATCAAATTATATAAATTATAATATTCAATGTCACCAAGACTTTATTATCAATTTATTACTCACTACGAGCTAAATACATTTAATAGGTTTATACTAAAGTGTATTGGAACTTATATTGATTTGTATCTAACTGAAGACTGAGATTAAGGGAAAACTCAGCTTATTTATAACTAATAATTCTTGCCATCATCTATGTCGTCGCGTATGCCATCAAGTATGCCATCATGCGTGTCATAATGCATGCCACCATCTATGTCATGTTCTTGTCATCACTTATGCCATCGCGTTACTGATCGACAATAAATTATTAATCTAGATATACTAATTTAGGTAACAACTGATAATTCGTAATACATGACTAAATTAATTTACAATAATAATATAATAACTATAATAAAGATAAGATATAAGATATAATAATANTTTAACTATGGAGTTTTCAACAAATGAAAAGGATTATTATTCACCAAGAATAATGATATCAAATTATATAAATTATAATATTCAATGTCACCAAGACTTTATTATCAATTTATTACTCACTACGAGCTAAATACATTTAATAGGTTTATACTAAAGTGTATTGGAACTTATATTGATTTGTATCTAACTGAAGACTGAGATTAAGGGAAAACTCAGCTTATTTATAACTAATAATTCTTGCCATCATCTATGTCGTCGCGTATGCCATCAAGTATGCCATCATGCGTGTCATAATGCATGCCACCATCTATGTCATGTTCTTGTCATCACTTATGCCATCGCGTTACTGATCGACAATAAATTATTAATCTAGATATACTAATTTAGGTAACAACTGATAATTCGTAATACATGACTAAATTAATTTACAATAATAATATAATAACTATAATAAAGATAAGATATAAGATATAATAATAATAAAACAATAATACAGATAAGAAAATATGACTAAAATATTAATAATAAAAACTATGTTAACACTGCATAAGTGCTATATTTCTTCTTTTAAGATTAGTTAATATCACTTTTAATGATAAATTAGTAAATAAAAAAATGGGATAATGAGACTAATAATACATTTGTCCCAAAATCCAATAATCAAAATTTGATTTAACTTTTTTAATTAGTTTCAGGGGATTCTTTTAAAAATATAATCTTAGAAATTAAATGCTAAGTAAAAAAAAATCTCAAGTTGGATTTTGGGACAAATGTATTATTGTTGATAATTTGCCTCAAAAATCTGAAATTAATTATCAATTGTTGTCACATATTATTCTGTTTATTTAAAATTGATCATTAAAAATAATAAAAATTATCATGAAGAAGAAATATGGGAATCTGCTGTAAAAACGTTAATCCTATTTCTTAAATTGAGAAAGTAATTAGCAAATATTCAAAAATTATTATAGAAATTAAAATGGAGAGTATTTACTCAATTCTTATAATATGAATCTAAAACTTTTACAGCTGATGTACCATAAATCTAGCTTTAATATTATGTAGTATCACTTTTAATTTTAAGATTTATATGTGACAACAATTGGTAATTAATTTCAATTTTTTTATATTTTTATTAACTTTAGTTATGTCTAAAAAATTTTTATATTTTTAATTTCTTTAGTCATATACATGACATATTACCCAAATGCCAAATGCCAAATACCATATTATTAATATAGTCCTAAATGCCTTAATCTCATAATATTAATGTAATCCCAAATGCCAAATGCCAAATTCCTAAATCTCATATTATCAATGTAAATTCCAAATGCCAAATCTTTAAATCTCATATTATTAATGCCAAATCCCAAATTTTGAGCAATTTAAGCAACATATTGATACATATTCTCAACTATCTCTACTAATTATTTCAGTGATTTTAGAAACTAACAAAATAGAATCAATTCAGATGTTAAACACTCTAATTTTTTCAAAATAACAATCTCGATTTTCCATCAAACCAAATAAATGATAAAGATTCATTTTACCAGTGTAAACAATTAAGTTTAACCAATAAGTAAGTTCCAACTTTAATATACATTATTAAGGCTAAAGCTACTATAGCTGCTGATATCAAATTTGCCCTTTAATTGTTTCTCATGAAGGGATTTAAATTGTACTCATTCTAATTACAAGACCCAAATAAGTTCCACATTTTTATTTATTGTCACTACCTCCCCATGTCGAGATTATACATGTTGCTCAAATTTTGCTCAGAATTTGGGATTTGGGATTTGGGATTTGGAATTTGACATTTGGCATTTGGCATTTGGGATTTTGAAAATTAATTTGAGTAACATGTATAGTCAAGCTTGGATGTAGTAGATGTTTTTTTGCTCCCTATCCAATTGAACTTTAATTCTTCATTACTCATGATAGCCAATTTAAAAAAATTATCTAGCTTTAAAATTATCATGGTTATTCAAACTAATTTAATGAGCCATTCACAGTTTCATAAGTATGCATTACTACCTCCCCATGTCAAGATTATACATGTTGTTCAAATTGCTTAGAATTTGGGATTTGGCATTTGGCATTTGGCATTTGTGATTTTCTAAATTAATTAATTTGAGCAACATGTAAAGTCAAGCTTGTTATCTTTCATGCTCCATCTCTAGAATTGGACTCTAATTCTCCATTACCCATACTCAAGGCCATTCCAATTTAAAAAAGTTATCATCAATAATTCACCATTCAAAAACCCTTGTGGACTATTGGCTTTTTATTTAACAAATATATCTCTTCTAAAAGTTAAGATTTTAGCATGTATTAGCTCCAGAATTATTATGATTATTCAGACTATAACTGATTTAACAGCCATTCATAGTTTCACCTGTATAAATTATTTTATACTTAGGTATGCATGACAAATGAATCCCATATTGTTATTTATTGTTACTACCCCTCCATGTCAAGATTATGGATATTACTCAAATTTTGCTCAGAATTTGGGATTTGGCTATTTTTCATGCTCCTTCTCCAGTGGACTCTAATTTTAAAAGTTATAATGATTAACCATTGAAATTTTTAGCATACATATATTAACTCTAGAACATTTAGAGTTTCACCTGTATAAATTGATTTATACTTTGATATGTATAGAAGATATGCATATGAATACTGGCAGGAAACCAGATAAAGAATCTCATAACTTAAATTACTAACAGAAATTATATAATTTCCTAATTTAAGAAGTGATAATAATCAATATCAGTGCATTTCAAGGTACAACAGTTATTACTGATGAATACTTAAATTTCATGTGAAGTTTAATTATTATTGTTTTTGGCTCCATTCATGCCATGTTACTGGTGCTCTTTATGGTAAAAAAAATATTTTATTCTCTCACTCTTTAGTATTTTTTTTATTTTTAATATATTTTGGTAATACATTTTATAATAGATGACCAGAACTGTGGATGATCGTTATGATGGAGTTTTAACAATTGGACACACATTAACAGAACAGAATGATGAAATTAGATAGTTTCACGAGAGAATCTATAAGGTCTTTTGGTGATTTCAGTCTGTAAAATTTAATTTTAATTTATATACAATAATTATTAAGAATACTAACATTTTGTTAAAAAATAGCACAGATACATTTACATTTAAAAATNAGTTTCACCTGTATAAATTATTTTATACTTAGGTATGCATGACAAATGAATCCCATATTGTTATTTATTGTTACTACCCCTCCATGTCAAGATTATGGATATTACTCAAATTTTGCTCAGAATTTGGGATTTGGCTATTTTTCATGCTCCTTCTCCAGTGGACTCTAATTTTAAAAGTTATAATGATTAACCATTGAAATTTTTAGCATACATATATTAACTCTAGAACATTTAGAGTTTCACCTGTATAAATTGATTTATACTTTGATATGTATAGAAGATATGCATATGAATACTGGCAGGAAACCAGATAAAGAATCTCATAACTTAAATTACTAACAGAAATTATATAATTTCCTAATTTAAGAAGTGATAATAATCAATATCAGTGCATTTCAAAGTATTCAATAACAAACTGCAATACAGTAATAGACACTTGAATATTTTCTTGTTGCCAAATATTTGCCTTCAATATTTCCTTCAATATTTGCCCTCAATATATCAAAGAAATATCGAAACATGAGGATGTAATCAAGGTTTTTGCTAATGTAACCAGAGACTTTGGAACTCTTCTTATGTTACCTCACTTTCTCTTATTTATTCATCCAAAAATCCATTAGCAAGTTGTTACCTTGCTGAACTTGGATATGGGACAACAGTTATTACTGATGAATACTTAAATTTCATGTGAAGTTTAATTATTATTGTTTTTGGCTCCATTCATGCCATGTTACTGGTGCTCTTTATGGTAAAAAAAATATTTTATTCTCTCACTCTTTAGTATTTTTTTTATTTTTAATATATTTTGGTAATACATTTTATAATAGATGACCAGAACTGTGGATGATCGTTATGATGGAGTTTTAACAATTGGACACACATTAACAGAACAGAATGATGAAATTAGATAGTTTCACGAGAGAATCTATAAGGTCTTTTGGTGATTTCAGTCTGTAAAATTTAATTTTAATTTATATACAATAATTATTAAGAATACTAACATTTTGTTAAAAAATAGCACAGATACATTTACATTTAAAAATNTTTGGAACTCTTCTTATGTTACCTCACTTTCTCTTATTTATTCATCCAAAAATCCATTAGCAAGTTGTTACCTTGCTGAACTTGGATATGGGACAACAGTTATTACTGATGAATACTTAAATTTCATGTGAAGTTTAATTATTATTGTTTTTGGCTCCATTCATGCCATGTTACTGGTGCTCTTTATGGTAAAAAAAATATTTTATTCTCTCACTCTTTAGTATTTTTTTTATTTTTAATATATTTTGGTAATACATTTTATAATAGATGACCAGAACTGTGGATGATCGTTATGATGGAGTTTTAACAATTGGACACACATTAACAGAACAGAATGATGAAATTAGATAGTTTCACGAGAGAATCTATAAGGTCTTTTGGTGATTTCAGTCTGTAAAATTTAATTTTAATTTATATACAATAATTATTAAGAATACTAACATTTTGTTAAAAAATAGCACAGATACATTTACATTTAAAAATAATATGACAATTCTTAAGGGTTTATCTTATAATTTATTGTCTTCATTTAATATTATCAAATTTATTTTTTGTTTTTTGAATATTTAACAGATCATATAGTCTACATTTATTTAAATGTTTTTTATAACAAAGTATATGGATCAGAACCCAGGTCATTCCTTCTGTATTATGGTTTGAACAATAAAAACTGCAACAAAAATTTATAAAAATTATTGCATTTGGTGCAGGAAAACATGCTTGTCCTGGAAGGTTTGAATTTTTAAATTTATTGTTTGAAAAAAAAATTTCTTGCTTTAATGATTAAAACTTGTTAATCATTAAAAAAAAGGTATTTTTGAACCACGGCGACGATCATTCATTGAAATTTTTTTCAAAGACGATGTTACTATGATTTATGATTATTTCTTTAATTATTTTTATTATAGATAGAAAGACGGAAAAGTACTCTCCATATATGCCTCTTTGAATCCAAAGCAAGTTTTTATTGCTTTATAGTCATTAGATTAATCATTTTCTTCATAATTAATTATTATTAATTTTTTTTATGATTTTATTAAAATAATGATATTATTATTTAATGGGCATTGCTAAATATCACCGCAGGTGATTCTCACCTCTAGGCAAAATTTCATAATTCCTTGATCAGCCCTGATCCTAACTTTGCCCATGCAAATTTAATTTTGCCCAGTGGTGAAAATCACCTACGGTGACATTTAGAAATTTTCTTATTTAATAATATAATTTTATATAGATATACTTATGGTGGAATTGTTAATATGAAAGATGCGGATACCAAAACAATTTACGAATTGATGATTGCTGCTAAAGAATTGGACTTTCAATATAAATAGAAATTTACTTTATTGAAACTAAAGCTGGATGGATAAGAACTCATTTTTCTTTTGTTTATCAGTTCAAAATTTTGGAAAATTTTTATAATAATATTATTGTAAAGCATCCAAATCTTATTTTTGAATCTGAAGATTTTAAATCTCTTCAAGAATCAACATTAGTGTCTATTTTAAAGCATGATGATCTGCAAGCGAAAGAATCCGATATTTGGGATTATATTATCAAGTGGGGAATCGCTAAAAACTCTGATTTGCCCATGAAATTGGAAGAATGGACCAATGAAAACTTTTTGACTTTAAAAATAACCTTACAACAATGCTTGCCACGTTATTTTCACATTTCAATGCAGACATTACGGATCGAATCAAACCTTACAAGAAAATTCTTGATGAACAACTTTGGGATGATTTGATACAATATCTTTTA
>PQFF01000038.1:212284-283168 GCA_003547095.1 Diversispora epigaea
ACAACAGTTATTACTGATGAATACTTAAATTTCATGTGAAGTTTAATTATTATTGTTTTTGGCTCCATTCATGCCATGTTACTGGTGCTCTTTATGGTAAAAAAAATATTTTATTCTCTCACTCTTTAGTATTTTTTTTATTTTTAATATATTTTGGTAATACATTTTATAATAGATGACCAGAACTGTGGATGATCGTTATGATGGAGTTTTAACAATTGGACACACATTAACAGAACAGAATGATGAAATTAGATAGTTTCACGAGAGAATCTATAAGGTCTTTTGGTGATTTCAGTCTGTAAAATTTAATTTTAATTTATATACAATAATTATTAAGAATACTAACATTTTGTTAAAAAATAGCACAGATACATTTACATTTAAAAATAATATGACAATTCTTAAGGGTTTATCTTATAATTTATTGTCTTCATTTAATATTATCAAATTTATTTTTTGTTTTTTGAATATTTAACAGATCATATAGTCTACATTTATTTAAATGTTTTTTATAACAAAGTATATGGATCAGAACCCAGGTCATTCCTTCTGTATTATGGTTTGAACAATAAAAACTGCAACAAAAATTTATAAAAATTATTGCATTTGGTGCAGGAAAACATGCTTGTCCTGGAAGGTTTGAATTTTTAAATTTATTGTTTGAAAAAAAAATTTCTTGCTTTAATGATTAAAACTTGTTAATCATTAAAAAAAAGGTATTTTTGAACCACGGCGACGATCATTCATTGAAATTTTTTTCAAAGACGATGTTACTATGATTTATGATTATTTCTTTAATTATTTTTATTATAGATAGAAAGACGGAAAAGTACTCTCCATATATGCCTCTTTGAATCCAAAGCAAGTTTTTATTGCTTTATAGTCATTAGATTAATCATTTTCTTCATAATTAATTATTATTAATTTTTTTTATGATTTTATTAAAATAATGATATTATTATTTAATGGGCATTGCTAAATATCACCGCAGGTGATTCTCACCTCTAGGCAAAATTTCATAATTCCTTGATCAGCCCTGATCCTAACTTTGCCCATGCAAATTTAATTTTGCCCAGTGGTGAAAATCACCTACGGTGACATTTAGAAATTTTCTTATTTAATAATATAATTTTATATAGATATACTTATGGTGGAATTGTTAATATGAAAGATGCGGATACCAAAACAATTTACGAATTGATGATTGCTGCTAAAGAATTGGACTTTCAATATAAATAGAAATTTACTTTATTGAAACTAAAGCTGGATGGATAAGAACTCATTTTTCTTTTGTTTATCAGTTCAAAATTTTGGAAAATTTTTATAATAATATTATTGTAAAGCATCCAAATCTTATTTTTGAATCTGAAGATTTTAAATCTCTTCAAGAATCAACATTAGTGTCTATTTTAAAGCATGATGATCTGCAAGCGAAAGAATCCGATATTTGGGATTATATTATCAAGTGGGGAATCGCTAAAAACTCTGATTTGCCCATGAAATTGGAAGAATGGACCAATGAAAACTTTTTGACTTTAAAAATAACCTTACAACAATGCTTGCCACGTTATTTTCACATTTCAATGCAGACATTACGGATCGAATCAAACCTTACAAGAAAATTCTTGATGAACAACTTTGGGATGATTTGATACAATATCTTTTACTTCCAGATCGACCAATTAAATCAATTATTTTGCCAGCAAGATCTATTTCAATTTCAGAATTGCCTTCAAGAGAAAATAAACCTTTTTCGACTATAATCAATGACGAACATGAATTAGAAATTTCATATTTGATCGATTTCAAATCAACTCCATACTTGTCACGAGACATGCCTTATAAATTTCAATAGCAGAGATGGATTTACTCCTAAAATATTTTGGGATATGTGCCACGGATATGCTAATACGATAGCTATTTTAAAAGTTGAAGGAACGGAAATTTTAGGAGGATATAATCCCTTACAATGGAATAAATATTATAATTTGAGTTTGCGTGGGAAGCGTCATGGTAGATAGATGGAAAAAAATGATAGTTTTATATTTTCATTAAAAAATGATAATATTCAAAATTCTATTCTTAGTAGAGTAAACATCCCGGAGGTGCTCTTAATTATTATAGAGATGGTTTATGTTTTGATGATGATCTTAAAATGAAATCCGAAGTAACTTTTTCTCGAAATTATTATTGCCAGTGCAAAATTCAATCTTATGAAAAACCTATTAGGACAACGGTTGAAAAAATTTCAATAATTGAAATTTTTCAAATCGTTAAAAAATAAGCAAAAAATTTATTTATACCATAAAATTTCATGTTAAAGCTTTAGCTCATATCAATTACTGGATATCTTTAATTATATAAAGATAAAAGTTGGTTTAAAAATAATAAAAAACAATTTTGATATCTCTACATTTATAATAATCAGCTAATAAAAACAAGTAAATATTAATATAAAGAAATAAAGAAAAATAAAACTAATTAATTATATTATTAAAGAATAAATTCAACTAAGAAAATAAATAAAGAGAAAAAAAACGTAACTTAAAACCTTTAATCACAGAAGACCCAATCCTCGATGTAAGATAATTTTAAATATTTTCGTCGATTAGATAACTTCTCAACTAACCCGATACACCTGTATCTTTTATGAGCTACTTACTTAATCGAGACCCAGCCCAAAAGAAAATATTCCTAAGACCAAAATGAAAGTTGAAACAATGCGAGATCATCTCTCCAATTTATAAATGATCACATTTCATCATGGTCTAAGGATCAAGTTGAAAAACTAAGTTCTATCGTGTTATATCAGGGTATCAGGGTATCTAGAAATGCATAAAGATGTATTATTTTTATATAAATCGCAGGAAATGATTCGAAAGAATTATTGACTATCAAGACTAATAATTGTGATCATCATGTGAGTGAAGTCATGCAACCAAGATTAAATATTCACATCATATTAAGTCCATATAAATAATATTCACTCGATAACTTTATAAATTATTACAAAAAAATGTGTTTTGGCTCAAAAGTTGATAAACTTGGTAAAAAATTTAGAACAGGTAAGTAAATATTGGGCAAAAAAGTCACCAGATGATTACCTTTTGCATTTACAAAAGAACTACGTATCTAAACTATTTCGTTAATAGAATTATTGGCTCTCCCAGCTTTGATGCAAAATGAAAATATTGCAGATTTAATTCTTCAAGCCGAAAAACAGATGAATGTCGATGATCCAGCTCTCATTGTGCAATGGAATGACAATGGATTTAATGATACTAGAATTGCAAATTGCCGAAACGGCATCCCTGGACAAACGAAACAGGTTATCATTAACTTTATTGTAAACAATGGTGGCGTGGATTTTAGGGGTGAAAACAATTTATTCTTGTTTTGAAGTTGTTTGGCAATTAGCACACTTCAATATACATTTCCACTATGGTATGAGAAATCTCGTTCAGGTTTATTTTTTGGATCTGTTAAATGTGTATTCATAATTTTCTTTTCCATTTTCATTAAAGGACACATCATCAAGCAAATACTGCAGATGTTTGTCATTCAATCTATCGAATAAACAAATTACAAGCCAATGGCTTAATTGATTATGAACTTTTTTATTATCCTTTTAAGCAATCCAAATGATAAGTCATATCTATTGTTTTATTTTCAACCTTTTGTATGTAAAAATGTTATAAAACATATCAAAATATTTTAAATTTTATTTGAATTTGTCTTGTACTAAAGCTTTTAATAAAATAAAATAATTTATTACTAAAATAATTGATTTTGAAGAGTAAAACTCTTTCTGAAAATATTCTAATAAGTGTCATAAAAGACCTACAAGATTTTGAACCCTCGCACATTTGTATTTATTAAAATTAAAAATTACATATAAAATACAAGATATTAAATTTGTAATACTAATTTATTATGCCCCACTCACTCATCGCAGACCAGGGTCTCTAAGTGTGACAGAGTTATTTTGCCATAAATATAATATATAAAAAGGATCAGAATCCCCATTAAATCTTTGAGTAATTGAGGAATTTCGCACTTAATTTCAGGTTTAAGCCCTTTGCAAATGCCCATTACAAGATTTGCATCATGTGGAACATTATAATAAGGTGAATAACTAGTAAAGACTTCTCACATAATCATGGCAAAAGAAAATATACCAGATTTTTGAGTGTATTCACCTCTAATGTCTCAGGCGCCATAAATGGAATTACTCCATAAATTTTTTCTTGATTATCTTCAGAAACTGGTTTTCACAAACCGAAATCAGTAATATTGATTATATTACCGGAATGAAGATCTTTGTGCATTAATCCAAATTCATGAATTTTAGCAAGTCCAACAATTACATTAAGTAAATTTTTAATTTTACTTTTCCAAGTTAATTCAGTAAATTCATTATTCAGTATATTTCGTAGACTACCATGTGTTGTATATCTTTTATATCGNTGTATTTATTAAAATTAAAAATTACATATAAAATACAAGATATTAAATTTGTAATACTAATTTATTATGCCCCACTCACTCATCGCAGACCAGGGTCTCTAAGTGTGACAGAGTTATTTTGCCATAAATATAATATATAAAAAGGATCAGAATCCCCATTAAATCTTTGAGTAATTGAGGAATTTCGCACTTAATTTCAGGTTTAAGCCCTTTGCAAATGCCCATTACAAGATTTGCATCATGTGGAACATTATAATAAGGTGAATAACTAGTAAAGACTTCTCACATAATCATGGCAAAAGAAAATATACCAGATTTTTGAGTGTATTCACCTCTAATGTCTCAGGCGCCATAAATGGAATTACTCCATAAATTTTTTCTTGATTATCTTCAGAAACTGGTTTTCACAAACCGAAATCAGTAATATTGATTATATTACCGGAATGAAGATCTTTGTGCATTAATCCAAATTCATGAATTTTAGCAAGTCCAACAATTACATTAAGTAAATTTTTAATTTTACTTTTCCAAGTTAATTCAGTAAATTCATTATTCAGTATATTTCGTAGACTACCATGTGTTGTATATCTTTTATATCGAAAAATCATCATATATTCATTTTCTTTTGGATTAAAAGTTATGCCATAAATAACAATTTCCCATCCACCTCGAAATTTGAATTGATTTTTTATCTAAAATATCAATTAGTATTATGTATTAATAAAAAATAATTCATCATTAATTTAAATAATAAGACTTTTTAAGCAAACATATGGATATATTGCTCTATGCCGAACTTTTGATTCACGATTCCAAGATTTAATATATCCATTAGACCGCATTGCTCTGTGAACTTTGCCAAAGTAAGATATTCAACAGAACGAAATCTATCCATTCAATGACTTCTTCATGATATTCGCATTGAGCCGAGTTTGTTGAATAACTGATCAATCTCTACATCTCCACATCAAATTCAATTACATTTTCCATATTCTTTGATATCACTAAAATGTATTATTTATAAATAAGTTATTATGAAACTTCTATATTAAATTAAATTAATTATGAATTTCAATACCTACTTGCCATAATATAATCAAATACACATGCAGTTGATTAAAATATGCTCTTTTATGTTAAATTATTGATTTTAATTACTATAAATTAAATACAATTAAATATTCACCTCCCGTAATATAATATAAATGTAATAATTGATAATTGATAACAAAAATTAATTAATAATTGATTAGGAAAAGTAACATATGAGTTAATTTTCTTGAAACTTTAATTTAAATAATGATAGATATTTTGGCAAATAGGACAGGAAAAATATTTATGGAGATTTGTAGATTATCAGACAGGAAATAGGCAGATGTAATTTGAAACAAAAATTTTGCAGATTTTTGATCAGACAATATGTGTATGTATACTTACTTCCTGTCCTGTAATAAAATATTTGGACAATTGGCTAGAATATTATTAAATGTTAAAATAATTTGAAGTTATGATTATGTATACTTACTTCTTGTAATAAAATATTTGTACAATTGGTTAGACTATTATCAAACATTAAAATAATTTGAAATACTTACACTTACTTTATAATTTTAAGTTTACTTAGTAATTTTTTTAATATTTACTTATTAAAATAAAAAGTTTTATATGTAGTAACAATTATGAATTATTTTTGAAATTCTTTTATAAATAACAATAATTTTAACTTTATTAAAATCTATAAGACTATTGGTGAAATAGTTCCACCAGTTTCACCCATCAAGTTTCACCAGTTTCACCAATATCACCAATTCATCAATTTCACCAAATCACCAGTTTCTCCAATGAGGATTGGTGACTGGTGAATGGTGAGATTGGTTATGAGAAAATTTAACAATTGATTCAATTTTGGAATCATCTAATCTAGGTAAAGAAGTATCAAGTAACAGCCTTTCCGTTTCATAAATGAAAATTCTTCATAAAGAATTCTAGTGGTAATATTTGTTTTTAAATTTTAAATTGCAAATTTTAGATTATTTTTTAATACTAATGACAACAATTGATGACAAAAAAGCAAAAACTAACCAGTATTTTATGGTAAAATATCTTGATTATCGATTCTCAATTTCACTTATTGCTTGATGATTTATTAAAACTTTATTTTTTCTATTTCATTTTCATTTATAAAATAATTGTTTATTGTATTCAAGAAAATCGATAAATAATTAAACTATTACATAATAACCATAATAACAGATATTAAAAAAAGATCTCCAACATGCATCAATTCAGGAATATTTAATCACGGTACACAAGATTTCTGTTATTTCCTTTTTCTTTTTTTAATAAAAATAATAATGAAAAACTCTTTCCCACACATCAATTTTTTATTGAAAATATACAGCAAATTTTAATTTTTACAGTCAATAGAACGTATAAACATCTTTATTTTAATGGAGTGTTTAAGGGGAAAGAGACCTTCTACAAGGGAAAAAGACCTTGAATACAACTTCATAGAGGCAAAAGTTTTAAAACCTAAAGATAATGGCCAAATAGAAGTAAATTTATTTTTGAAACCAACAGAGAATGATGAAGTTTTAATTGTTACGGGTGCAACAAAAAGCCTTATAGAACTATCTAAAATGTGCAAATTTCCTGAGAAATATATTGTTTCAAAAGATTATTATGATGATGAAACTGAAATAAAGGAAGCTTTAGAAAAAAAACCAGCAGATTTTATTACATTATTTTTTATTTACAATAAGCGAAAGAATATTGTTACAGTTAGAATTGGAACACTAGGTGCATTTGGAATCAACAGTAGATACATAAAATGGGAAGATTTTAAGACATCAAGTGATCTATATGCTTTATCTTCGGAGGAATATGCAATTTTTGAAGAAGCATATGATGATAATATAAAAAAACAAATAGATAGTAATTTGGAAAAGGAAAATCAGGTTAACCCTGAATTTGATCTTCAAGGGAGTGGTACTACAGTAAACAAAGATGCAACACAAAAATTAGAAATACAAAAAGGGAAGACTACACAAAATCAAATACCAGAAGAGGTAGTTACTTTGTTCCCAAACCAACATTGCCAGAAAACTGGCAGGATTTAAGAAAGGAAGTGAGAAACCTCTTTCCTATAACAGATCCAAGAAAATTAAAAAATCTAAATGCAATCAGATTTCAGCTTAAATCATATTACCAAATACCAGAGAAATTACCAGAGTATTATTTTAACTTACCATCTATAAAAAAGTCACAAAAGCCAAATTTACCAGAGAATCCAGAAGATATAAGTTTAAATTGCAACAAATATCTGCCATGGAAAAGGGGAGGAACAGAAGATTATTCATTCAAAGACTTATTAAGAGAATTAGGTACACATTATAACTTTGAAAAACTTCCAGAAAATTACTTTTATCAAAGATCAAATCTACCAACCTCACCTAAACAAATTCAAATACTGCAAGAAATTAAAGTTCCAGCAACCTGTATTGTAGAAGCGAGAGAATTGTCTTGTTTCTTATACCCACTCTATGACTATGAAGTGCCTCTAGGGAAACAATGGATAAATTATGAATTAGATAGAAGAATACCATTACCTGAAGATATGAAAGCAGTGGAAGCAGGTTCTGAAATTAAACTACCAATTAGAAGAATTAATTTAAAAACAGAGATAAAAAAATTAAGAAAGTATTACAAATTTAAGCTATTACCAGACAAATGGATTATTTCAGATTATGTGAGAAAGTCTTTGTTACCCGATTTAGAAACAACAATAAAAGACTTACAAGAAAAACACAGAAACAGACAGGATTGGAAAATAGATTTACCTATTAAAAAGTCAAAAAGAATATAATGAAACTGTAAATGTATCAAAAACATATTATTTTTTTCGTTACTTACCAAAAGAATTTGTGAAGATGGAAAAATTACCTGAGCCAGATTTCCCAGTTGTTGGGAATCTTATTTTTGTTTAATATTATTAAAAAATTTAGGGGTAAAAAGGAGTTATATCTTCAAGATAGTAACTCATTAACATTAAATAATAGAGATAACTTTTGGAATAGTTTAGGTTTGGTTTATATATATTATGGGAATTTAATTAATATAGCTTTTATATATAAATATAATATGATAGTATGTACAGAAAATAAAAATCAAAAATATAACAAAAATCAAAAAAAATCTTTAAAAATAAGAAAATAAATAAAAAAAAAAGAGAAGAAAAATATCTATTTAATTTGTTAAAGGGTAGAAACTACAGGGAGTCAAATAAAGGAGGCTACGGGCCAAATTATGATGAAGAAACACTTAAGATATTTACACAGAATATAAGAGGAATAAATGATACTTTAAAACAGATTGACTGGCTCAACTTTTGTATTGAAAACAAATATGATATTGTGGGTTTAACAGAAACATGGATAAACAAAAATAGCAATAATAGTAAATATATATTTAAGGATGTAACAATAAATCAAACACTGCATAAAGAAAATGAATACAATTATATATGGGCTGATAGTGAACAATCCAAAGGTTCAGGTCTGTGTTTAATGATCAAAAGTAAATGGACAAAACATATTTATAAAATCAAAAAATACAAAGGTAACATTATATCAATCAAGATGGCATTCAAAAAAAAGATCAAGATGCAAATCATTCTTATTTATTATCCAGCAAATGCAACAGAAAGCAAAGAGAGATCCCATATTTCAAAGTGAATAATTAATGAGCTTGAGGAACACCAAAACAAAGAAACACATTTTTCAATTGTAATAGGAGATTTCAATGCAACACCCAATCCAAGGTTAGATAGGTTTAATAAGAACATAATAGCTAATTCAAGATCAGATAAACCAGAAAGTCATATTTTGAGATATCTAGTAAATAACAGCTATACAGATACATTCAGAATTTATAAAGAAGCTCTAAAAACAAATAATCAAGCAAAAACCAAATAGAGAATTTCACATGGAGAAACAAATCGAATGATATAAAAAGTCGAATAGATCAAATTTGGATATCAGACAATATACTAGATTACATGTTAGATACAACAATAATAGATACACATATAATAGCACAAAGTGATCATTCAGGAGTTTTATTAAATTTAAAAGATGACCCTTTCAAAGATAAATTCCAAAAGGGAATAAGACTTGAAAACACAGAAAATATAAATAGAATATCATTTAATTATAAAAATACATCCAATAAAACATGGAAGAAATTTGAGGATGAAATAGAAGAACATATAAAAAACAATTTGAGAATTCAACAGAGATCAGTAGAAGAAAAGTGGAACTTTTTAAGAAATGTAATATCCAAAGTGGCAAATGAGATTCTACCAAAAAAGAAACACATTACAATGGGCAGATATTCAGAAGAAAAACAGCTACATAATCATTTTGAGTCATATAATCAAATTATAACACTTAGAAAGATATATGAATGGGGTAGACAAAAAAATTTTAAAGGAGAAAAAATAGAATTTCAAATATCACAAAAAATAAAGAAAAAAATAAAAATTTTAAAAGACAAATATAACTTTGTAATAGAAAATCCTTTAATGAAAAATAATGAGGAGCTTAAAGAATGGATAGTAAATACTTGACAAACATACTATTCATTAAGAAAAATCTTTAGAGACAAAATTAAAGAAACAAAACACAAATCAATTATAGAGAACATATTAAATCGACAAAGAAACTTTAAAGAAAATAAAAAGGGTTATTTAAATAGTATTTTAAGAAGGGAGAGGCCTAAAATTATAACAGATAGTATAGTTAGAAAAACTGGATGTGAAATTGAGGTCATTACAAATCCTGAAGAAATAAAACAAGAGATTAAGAATACTTTTAAAAATTGGATAACAGAGAAACATATAGACCTAATTGACAAATAATAGGATTGGAAAAACATATATAAAGTCAAAGGAAATATTAAAAATGAATGGCACAATTCTATAAATGAAAAGTTTACAGTTGAGGAAATACAGAAAATAATAAGAAAATCTCCAAACAAAAAAGCACCAGGTCCGACAATGATAATGAATGAATTGTGGAAGCATATGGGGGAAGAAACTCTAAAATTCTTAACTAATGTATTCAATCATATATTGCAAAGTAAAGAAATACCTGGAGAATGGGTAGAAGGGTATATTTTTTCAATTGCCAAACCTAAAGACTGGGAAAAAAATATGTGGAACACTAGACCAATTACATTCCTGGAAACAGCAAGGAAAGTTTTTTCTAAAGGGCTTTATAATAGATTAAGTAAAGTCTTAACAAAACAGAAAATCTTAAATGAAAATAATTGGGCAGGTCTTCCAGAAGGCTCGGTACAGGGACCAATACATGTTCTTAACAATTGCATAGAAGAAGCAAAAGAGTATAAAAAAAAAATATGGATTTTATCACAAGATATTTCAAAAGCCTTTGATTCCATTAATAATGATATACTTAAAAAAAGTATGGAGAGAATTAAGATACCTAACAATATTATTGAAATTATACATAAACTATAAACTAACAGTAACAAGATCTAACAGAGTAATTGCTTTCCATGGTCTCACAGACCATTTTAATCCAGGGATAGGAATAGAGCAGGGGGATTCCCTATCTCCTCTTTTGTGGTGAATATATTATGATCCTTTGTTGGAAAGAATACAGAATCTGGAAGAAGGGTACTTAATGGAAACAGTACAATATGGAGATCTAAGAACTTATATAGAGAAAAAGAAAAGTTTAAAGATAAATTCTTTTGCATATATGGATGATACAACTTATATAGCAAGTAATAAGAATCAACTTAAAAACATATTAATTAAAGTAGAAGAATTCTCAAATATCACAGGCATTAGAGTCAATGCCGAAAAATCTCATTTAATTTGTATAAATCAAAAAAAAGAGTATAAAATATCAAACCAGGAAAAAAAAAATAATAGAAAGGATAATAACAAGATAAATTCAATTAAATTCATGAAAGAAAAAATAATAGCACATAAAAAAATAAATATGTAAGAATATTGGGTATATGGATATCAGCGGATGGAAAAAAGAGTTATCAAAAAACTCTAATAAAGAGAAGATTAGAAATATATGTAGAATGGTAGAAAGGGCAAAAATAACAGATAAAGGAGCAAGATACATAATAAATCACGTGCTTTTTCCAGCAATAGAATACTTTTAAATGATGTTTACTTAAATACAAGTATGTGTAAAAAAATAAACTCAATATGTCTTAAGACATTTAAACATAAGGCTGGATTTGCACAAACAGCAATTAATAGTATCTTTCACCTAAAAGAAGGATATAATATATTTAATATTGAAGATAGACAACTGCAATTACATACAAAGAATCTTAATGATAGGATAAATAGAGATGATTTGTTAGGGGAATCAACAAAGATAAGATTACAACAATTTCAAAACTGGTTATGGACAGATAAATCAATGTTTGATAAGGATTTGGTATATAAAGTAAAAGATAACTTTAATCTAAATGCAATGATAATAAGCAAAGCAAAAAAAAAGTTAATTGTATGGGAATCTACAAATAAAGGAAAATCAATAGTTACAATTCCCAGTGGGGGCAGATATACAATTAAACAATTATGGGGTGATCTGGAATATGAAGAACAACTATTAAATAAAGGCTTAAGGGAAAATGAAATAATGTTTATTGAGCAAATAATGAATTTGAATTTTAAAGACATATTGAATTGGCATCACATTCAAACTACACGTCCTAAAAGAGGGAGACCACCAGGATGGTATACTTATATTGATCAAAGGAAAAGTTACATAATTAACATAATACAAGATAAATTAAAGAATTATTACATACATAATCTTAATACTTTTAACAATTTAACAAAAAAACATATATCTACAAAGAAATTATGGATTGCATACAAAGAGAATAATGAATTAATAATAGGAAAAGAATACAAAAAGGGAAAACAAGTAACTAATAAGAAGAATATACAAAAAATGAAACATTATAATATTGTAACAACAAATTTGGAACCTACATCAGTGCTTGTGCCATGTGAGAGTTGTGAGATAAATACAAGGGAAAATAATAATGAATGTGTATACAGACTAGATAGGGATAAAGAAGATAAAATTGAGATTCCAGTAGTATATTCAAAGACATTAGCATCCAATACTTTAACAAAATCTTTTAAAAACAGGATAAGAATGGATGTTAAAGACCTATACAGAGCGGCAGATATAATGGAAAATTTTGAAGAAAACCAAGAGAACAATACAAATAATATTCCTTTAAATATAATAGATGAGGAAGATATTAGAAGGGAAAATAAATATCACGAAATACAAAAATGGATAAATTGTGAGAACAAGGACATAAGAGAGCTAATATATATTAAAGAAAAATTAAAAAAAAGAAAACAAGTTAAAGTATATACAGATGGCTCCTTAGAAACAACTTTAACAGAGAATATTATGGGTTTTGGATGGGTCATACCGGAAGTTAAAAATTATGAAAGGCTAACTTTTCGTGGTAATATAAAAAATTTTCCATCATTAACGAGGGCAGAATTAATGGCAATATTTACAGCATTAATAGTAATGCCAACAAGGTCTAAAGTTATAATATATACTGATAGTGCATGTGCTATACAAAATATGAAAATAATTATAAAACAAATAAATACTAGAGAAATATGGACAAAGAACAAAAATCCAGTAATTTTACAAATGATAAATGATATTGTGAAAGAAAAAAAATTAAAAATAATCTGTTATAAGGTCAAAGCACACTCAGGAGATAAATACGATGAAATTGCAGATTCTTTAGCCAAAATACCAGGATTTATAGAAGGCATCTCAAATAATTTTTTCGAAGACACAACAATATCTTTAAATTATAACAATATAAAAGATCAAAGCTTTATACCTTTATGGAAATCTACTCCAATAGAAACACCCATCAAAGATGCAATTAAAGAAATTAATAGATTTAAATCAATGTTGAATTTTAAATATCAAGAAAGATTTAAACATATAATGACTAATACAAAATGTAGAGAAATAGATTGGGGTCTAACCTTTAAAACCAAACACCCCAGTAAGATAACTTCAGATATAACAAATAGAGAAGATTCGAATAAAAGAAGTTTTGCTTTAAAACTGTTGTGTGAAGAGTTGCCAACCCTTTCAAAAAGATATGTACATGAACCAAATTTATATAGCAGCTCATCATGTATATTATGTGATGAATCAGTAGAAGAAGATAATATACATATTTTCACATGCAAACGAAAAGGAGATTTAGATCCAATAAAAGATTTAACTAATAAATTCAAGGAGATCTTAACGAAAAAAATCAAGAAAGAAGAATCTAATATAGACATTAAAATAATTAAGAAAGCTATAAATGAAATTGATATTTTAAATTATTCATATGAAAAGGATTATACATTATCAAAAAACTATTCAGACTTAAGTTTTTTTGATATTATTAAAGGCTTTATACCCAATATTTTAGTTACAAAAGTAAAAAAGATTTGTAGAAACAAAAAAGTAAAAGCAAATAAAATAATCATAGATGTTTTAGAAGAATTTCAGAAAATACTTAAACAGACATGGAAAGAAAGATGTGATAAGGTTATTGAATGGGAGATAAAGAATGGCATAACTAATAAAGATAAAAGAATGAAACAAATCAGGAATGAAGTGGGAACGAAAATAAGTGTTGACAAAATGCCAAATACAAGAAAAGGAAATTTATATACTTCAAAAACAATAGTAGAAAAAGTAAATTTTAAAAGTAAACAAAAACAAAAAGAAAAGGATTTAGAATTTTTTACAAATGAAACTTTTCTTAATACTTTTACATATAAAGTAAACAATTTATATAAAATAAAATTTTTTTCTGATGGGGACATGGCCATCAGTTCCTAAGCTTAATAACTTAGGCAACGATGGGCCGGACGGTAAATCTAGCATAGCTTATTTTAGTCAGTTTCAATAGATGTATTATAATCTTATGTACAACTTTGTATTATAATTTTATTAAAAAAAATTTATTGGGGCATGGCTCCGTTGGAAAAAAAAAATAATAAAAAAAAAAAATAAAAATAATAATGAATCTAAATTTTATATTCTGCTTTTTTTTTATTTATTTATAGTAATAATGGATGAATGAATGATCTAATTTATTTAATATTATGTGCAATTTCACTATACTTGACTTTGACTTGGACTTGGACTTGAATTAAATTGAATCGAATTGGATTTTAGGTCGAAATAGATTATTGTAATTTATTTGGTCATAATACTCATGAAAACTTTTTTCGATTCGCAATTCATTAATTTATTTCGAGGTATTGTGATTTTATCATCATTTATTATTATTAAATATTATTATTAAAATGTCTAACGTTTTATTCTTTATAGGAAGCTACCATAGCACAAAATAATGTTAAAACATGGATAAACATTTATCAGTGTTTGTTAAAGAATTGAATAGTGAATGTCAAAATAAATTTAATTTCATTTAATTTATTTTCACCGATTTATTTATTTAATTTATTTAATTTATTTAATTTATTTATTTTCGCCAATTTATTTATTTAATTTATTATTTATTTTTATTTATTTATTTATTTTATTTTATTCTATTAATTTAATTTGATTTATTTTATTTTCTGGTAGCTTTTCGATTCCGACTTGAGTTCTTCAGTAGTTTTACTGGTTTGAATATAATAATTTTTATTATTTCTATGTATAATTATTTATGCAATAATTTATTATAATTAATTAATAAATAATCATTATCATTTAACTACTGATAGGTGTGGCATAAATATGATGAAATTGTCCGAATTGTGGTATGTTATCTTTAATTATTATTATTATTGCTATTTTAATTATTTTAACTATTTTATTTATTTTATTTTAATTATTTTAATTATTATAATTTCATTCATTTAAATCCTAAATTCCATTTATTTACATTTATTAATCTACACATATTCATTCACACCCGCATTCCCATGTGAATTAAAATATAATATATATATATATATAAATAGGCCTCACTACGTGAATCATTTGAAGAATGTGCAATTCAACCTCATCGTTACACTCTACAAGATGAGATAGATAAAGGAACGATTTGTTTATACGCTAATAAGAGTGATCCCAAAGAACTTTTTGCAGTATTACATAATTTGGATGAAGAGTATTAGAAAGTATGTTCTATTGTTAATTAATTAATTTATTTATTTATTGATTTTATTTATTGTTAATTTATTTATTTATATATTTTAGTTAAATCTTGAGTTTGAACGTTTAAGAGAAATTATGTGAGCTATTATTCAAAAAGCCATTGAAGAGGTATTATTATTTATTATTATTTATTTATTATTATTTATCGTTATTTATTATTTATTTATCGTTACTTATTATAATTTATCGATTATTATTATTTATTATTTATTATTTATTTATTTATTATTTTTTATTTATTTATTTATTATTTATTATTTATTTATTTATTATTTTTTATTTATTTATTTATTATTTATTTAATATTTATTATTTTTTTTATAGTTTATTGATCTTTGGGATAAATGTTTGATTCCCCAATATGAACGTGATGAATTCTTTGAGAGCTTACAAAAGTATGAATTATTTTCACAAGAAGTATTTCGTCTACAAGAATAATATGCTGAATGTGCCAAGATTTATCGATGAATGTCCTTAATTAAGGTAAAATTATTATTTCTTTATTGATTCTGTATCACATCTATTATTCTTTATATTAACATCCATTATCCATGATCGAATTCGAAAAAAGACAAGATCCACGTCACTTTTTTCAAAGTTCATTCCGATTACGATTATTGGAAGAAAAATGGAGAAAATTTTGTTGGCCCAATTTAGATAAAAGATAAATTAATTATTACGTATGCCCTTGAATTTTCATTCATTCATTCTTTTTTAAAAAATTTATCTCATACTCATTATTAAATATAATTTACTATCACTATTATTATTACTATTTTTTTTTGTAGATTTAAATTTTTTTTACATGCAATTGGATGGGAATTTTGTTGAAATTTTACTTTGTGCGATTGGATGGGAAAATTTTTGGTTTTTTTATATTAAAAGAACATAAAAAAATGAATCTAAATTACAACTACTACAAAAAATAATAATCTTGATGATCTTAAACGTTTGTCTAGTCTTTTTTTTTTAAATTATATTATCAATGATTATTGAAAAAAAAAGTCAGACATTTTTAAAGATTTAATATATGAACATTCAATCTTTGAAATTTTTGGGAATTTTTTTGTATGTTATAATAATAATTAATTTTTATGGATTTAATATTCAATCTTTAATATTATTGAGAATTTTTTTTGTGCATGTCACACGTTATAATAATTTTAAAAAACGCGTGCATCATATCATTCACATCGTTGAAATATTATATTTTAATATTTTTAGTCGATTTCATGATAAATTATTTCCTTTATTATTATTTTTCTATTTTATAAAATCAAAATTACAAACTGAACAAATTGAATTTGTAATCTCCGCCTAGTGTTAAGATTTTATAATATAAAAAAAAAAAAAACTAATAAGTGGTGCTTATAATTTAATAAGTAAAATACAAATAAATAATATATAATGTCAAATAAAATTTAAAAATCAGACATATCCAAATCAACTATTCCAGAATCTCCTAAATAACATAGAAATAAATTATTATAATTAATCGTAAAAATAAATAAATAAAAATGTAAAAATAACTTACCAATACTTAAAGCAGAAGTAAATTTAGTTAATTCTTCGAGTTCCTTTTCGAAATTTTCTTCGTTCTTGGGTTTTGGAAGTTTTGAAAAATTAAGAAGTCGACTGGTATAAATTGCTTGTGGATGTGTTTGATAATTAAGAGGAGTTGTAATTGTTGAATTGGTTGATTCTTGATTTGCTGAAAATTCTTCAGCTTTTTTAATTTGAATTACAATTTCTGAATCTTTAATTTTCCTGTCTTCTAAATATCTATAATAATCATCAAAGTATTTCATCAACTCATCCTTTAATTCTTCAAAAGTGGGTCTATATGTAACTCGAGCATCCCAACACCTCATAATCATTCTTGTAATTAATTTTGGAATATGAAATGGAATTTTTGGTCGTAATCCATTGCATATTTTCATGGCCAAATCATTATCATGTGGTATATCAGGATATGGAGGAAAGCCCGTAACCATTTCGTAAGCAATAATTCCATATGAATATACATCAGCAGCTTTTGTATATTCTTCACCACTTAATACCTCTGGAGCAATATATGGTAATACACCAAATATGTTCCTTTTTTCGGGATTATTTGGATTTGCTCCTATTATTTTACTTAATCCAAAATCTGAAATCATCATGAAATCAATAAAATTGGATAATAAAATATTTCCAGGATGGAAGTCCTGGTGAACTATATCTAATTCATGAATTCTCTTCAACCTTAAAGATAAATTATATAGATTATCTAATTTTTGTTTCCAATTAATATTATTAAAATTATTTTTTAAATATTCTCGAAGATTTCCTTTCGATGCATATTCTAAAACCATCATATATGAGTGTGTTTCTGGATCTTGTGTAATTCCATAAAATCGGTTTGAAGTGATATGTTCAGATCCAGTGTATGTTTTTAAGTGAATTGCCATCTAATAATATAAACATTTTTAATTTATAGTTAAAACGTTATCTAATAATTTGACAATTAAATTTAAATATTAATTAAAATATTTACCTCATTTAAGACATCGTTGAAATCCACAAAATTATGAAACTTTTTTATTGCCACTTTCTTTTCTTTATCATATCTTTCCCATTGTTGATTTTTAATATCCCAGTTATAAATTGGTCCATCAATCCACCTAGCATAATATATTGTTCCAAATCCACCTCTACCTATTTGTTTAACATCTTTAAATCTATCACAAGGTATCCATTCTATTACTCCCCTACGACTATTGGCATATATTTGGGCATCATGAATGAATTTATCTATTTTGTCGTTTCCACTTGTCCAATTATTAAAATCATTTTGGAAATGTTTCGAGTTACATGAGTTGCACCAATATCGGGTAGTCTTTTCTTGATTGCATTCTGGGCAGATTGACATTTTTTTTGTTTATGGTATGAAAGGTAAAATTTATTTTTTCTTAAAAAAAAAAATTGCAAAATATTTTTAGTATGCAAAAAAAAATCGCATTTGTTTAATTTTATTTTTATCTCATTACACAAAATGCAAAATTCTAAACCTAGAATTACGCAACCAAGTTTACGTTCAAAAATCAGAATAGTAAATTACACAAAATACGCAAAACCATGTTCAAAAAACCAGAATAGGGGGATGGCTAAAGCTGAAGTTTGCAAAGGAGCTACCTTTTTGATACATTTAAATATAAATATCAATTATATTATCAATATTATAATTTATGCTATACATTATGTAGATCAATATATAGATCACTTTAACGGACCCCAGAATAGATTACATTTATACAAATTAAAAAGGCAATTTCTTCGGACTTTGGTATATATTTAATTATTGTAATATTTCACACAATGTGGAACTTGTGGCCTAATTGTCCGGAGCGTAGCATAGGGGACAAGTGAAGCGATACCAAAGTTCTGTTTTTGATGCTTTTAATTTTAAAATATCAAAAATGAGGTAAATTTTGATTTTCGTTAGCACACCTATGTTAAAACTCATCACTACCTAAATTAGATAATAACAAGTAAGATATTTAAGAAAAATATCGCGAGTACCATTAATATCCCTATCAATCTTAGCTTTGCATTGGGGGCAATAAAATTCCTTGGATCCACCCAGTTTTTCGTGAATATAATCACAAGATCCACAAGTTTTGCTTGTATATTCTTCTATGCAAACAACTATTTGACACCATGGATGTTTACGTGCCTTATTAATTAGATGTTGTTGAAAACGATAATGTGACCATGTACATATAGCTCGGGCGGTCTTGGAACGGATACGTCGTTGACCACGTCGGACCATTCCTTGAGTGCAATCTTCTGGTAATAATATTACACGATAATTTTTTGCAGAGCCATTTAGATAGTTTATGGTGACAATCATCTACAACGAATCTTCTTATTAATGCGTAACACTAAGAGCAAAGATCTTTCCGTTTAATAAAAGAAAATTCATCAAGAATTCTAGTGATAATATTTTTAAATTTAGATTATTAAAACCTTATTTTTTCTATTTTATTTTTTCATTTATGAAATAATTGTTTAATGAAGTACTAAGGATATTAAAAAAAGATCGCCAACATGCATCAATTCAGGAATATTTAATCACGGTGCACAAGATTTCTTTTATTTCTCGTTTTTTTTTTTAAATTTTATATTCGTTTTTTTTATTTATTTATAATAATAATAACAATGGATGAATGAATGATCTAATTTATTAAATATTATATACTATACTCTTTGAATTGGACTTTGACTTGAATTGAATCGAATTGGATTTTAGGTCAAAATGTAATTTATTTGGTCGAAATATTGATACAATAATACCACATGTTTGCTTTGATGAGTTGTGAATTGAGTTGTAATACTCATGAAAAACTTTTTTCTGTTTGTAATTTATTACAAGAGGTATTTTGAATTTAGTATTATTAATTATTAATTATTAAATATTATTAAAAATGTCGAACGTTTTATTCTTTATAGGAAGCTATTATGACACAAAATAATGTTAAAACATGGGTAAAACATTTATCAGTGTTTGTTAAAGAATTAAATACCTCCAATAGAGGTAATTTGATTTAATTTAATTTATTTTAATTTAATTTGATTTATTTATTTATTTAATTTAATTTAATTTATTAATTTAATTTGATTTATTTTATTTTCTTGTAGCTTTTCGATTCTGACCCGAATTCTTCAGTATTTTACCAGCTTGTATATAATAATTTTTATTATTTCTACGTATTATATTATAATTAATTATTATTTATAAATGGTCCGAATTGTGGTATGTAATCTTTAATTATTATTATTATTTTAATTATTATGATTCCATTCATTTAAATCCTAAATTCCATTTATTTACATTTATTAATCTACACATTCACACCTGCATTTCCATGTGAATTAGAATATAATATATATATATATATATAAATAGGCCTCACTACGTGAATCATTTGAAGAATATGTAATTCAACTTCATAATTACACTCCACAAGATGAGATAGATAAAGGACCGATTTGTTTATTCGCTAATAAGAGTGTTTCCAAATTTTGCAGCATTACATTATTTGGATGAAGTGTATTTGGAGAAAGTATGTTTTAATTAATTAATTAATTTATTGATTGATTTTATTTATTGTTAATTTATTAATTTATTATATTTTAGTTAAATCTTGAGTTTGAACGTTTAAGAGAAATTATGTGAGTTATTATTATTCAAAAAGCAATTGAAGGGGTATTATTTATTATTATTATTTATTTATTTATTATTATTTGTTATTTATTATTATTTATTAATGTTTATTAAATTATTATTTATTATTTATCGTTATTTATTATTATTTATTATTTTTATTTATTTATTTATTACTATTTATTATTTTTTTATAGTTTCTTGATCTTTGGGATAAATGTTTGGTTTCTTAACATAAACGTAATGAATTCTTCGAGAGCTTACAAAAAAGTAAGTAAACTAATATTAACATTTAATTATAATAATAACTTTTATTACTATTATCTTAATATCAAATCTCTTAATTTTTATAATTTTTATTTATTATTGAAATTTGCTGACGAAATATATCAATTACTTTCATCAGCATATAATTCTTGTAGACGAGATATTTCTTGTGAATGTTGGAAAGACGTGCATTAATTGAGGTAAAATTATTTCTTTATTTATTTCTGTATCGCATCTATTTTATTCTTTATATTAACATCCATTGTCCATCATTCGCAGAAAATGATCGAATTTGAAAAAAGATAGATCCACGTCACCTTTTTCAAAGTTCATTCCGATTATTGGAAAAATGGACAAAATCTTGTTGGCCCAATTTAGTTAAGATAAAAGATAAATTAATTATTACCCTTGAATTTTCATTCATTCATTCTTTTTTAAAAAATTTATCTTCATACTCACATTATTAAATATAATTTGCTATCACTATTATTATTGCTATTTTATTTTGTAGATTTAATTTTTTTTACATGGATGGTGTTTGATATTTTTATTTTTATTTTATGCGATTGTATGGGGCATTTTTAAAGATTTTAATATATAAATAAAAATTTAACTTTCAATCTTTAAAATTTTTGGGAATTTATTTGTACGTTATAATAATAATTAATTTTTATAGATTCAATCTTTAATATTTTTGGGAGTTTTTTTTGTACATGTCACATTATAATAATTTTTAAAAACGCGTGCATCATAACATTCAATAATGTTACATCGTTGAAATATTTACATTTTAACATTTTTAGTCGATTTCATGATAAATTCATATTTCCTTTATTATTATTTTCTTATTTTTATAAAATCGAAATTACAAACTAAGCTAATTGAATTTGTACAAATGGGATGAAGAATTCATACTTTATGCCTAGTGTCAAGATTTTATAAAACTAATATATATTATGTTAAATAAATCAATCAAATCTGAATTAACTAAACATAGAAATAAATTAATATAATTTATTATAGAAATAAATAAAAAATATAAATATAATAATACTTACTAGAGACATGGATTCCGTTAATTCTTCAAGTTTCTTTTCGAAATTTTCTTCGTTCTTGGGTTTTGGAAGTTTTGAAAAATTAAGAAGTCGACTGGTATAAATTGCTTGTGGATGTGTTTGATAATTAAGAGGAGTTGTTGTAGTTGTATTGGTTGATTCTTGATTTGCTGAAAATTCTTCAGCTTTTTTAATTTGAATTACAATTTCTGAATCCTCATTTTCCCCGTATTTTAAATATTTATGATAATCATCAAAGTATTCCCACAACTCATCATATAATTCTTCAAAAGTGGGTCTATGAGTAACTCGAGCATCCCAACACCTCATAATCATTCTTGTAATTAATTTGGGAGTATGAAATGGAATTTTTGGTCGTAATCCATTGCATATTTTCATGGCTAAATCTAAATCATGTGGTATATCAGGATATGGAGGAAATTCCGTAACCATTTCGTAAGCAATAATTCCATATGAATATACATCAGCAGCTTTTGTATATTCTTCACCACTTAATACCTCGGGAGCAATATATGGTAATACGCCAAATATATTCTTTTTTTCGGGATTATTTGGATTCGCCCCTATTAGTTTACTTAATCCAAAATCTGAAATAAACATAGTATTTTTAAAATTGGATGATAAAATATTTCCAGGATGGAAGTCTTGGTGAACTATATCTAATTTATGAATTCTCATCAACCTTAAAGATAAATAATATAGATTTAATAATTTTTGTTCCCAATTAATATTATTAAAATTGATTTTTAAATATTCTCGAAGATTTCCTTCCGATGCATATTCTAAAACCATCATATATGAGTGTGTTTCCGGATCTTGTGTAATTCCATAAAATCGAATTGAACCATTTCCATTTGTATTTAAGTGAATTGCCATCTAATAATATAAACATTTTTAATTTATAATTAAAACGTTATATAATAATTTGAAAATTAAATTTAAATATTAATTAAAATATTTACCTCATTTAAGACATCATTGAAATTCACAAAATTATCAAACTTTTTTAATGCCACTTCTTCACAATATTTACGATCTCTTTTCCATTGTTGATTTTCAATATCCCATTTCTCAATTCGGCCATCAATCCACCTAGCATAATGTATTGTTCCAAATCCACCTTTACCTATTTGTTTAACATCTTTAAATCTATCATATGGTATCCATTCTATTGCATCACTAGATCTATTAGCATTTAGTTGAGCATCTCGAATGAATTTATCTATTTTATCATTTCCACTTGTCCATTTATTAAAATCATTTTGGAAATGTTTCGAGTTACATGTTCTGCACCAATTATATTCATTACGTTCTTGATTGCATTCTGGGCATATTTCACGACGAGATGACATTTTTTTTGTTTGCTTATGGTATGAAAGGTAGAAATTTATTTTTTGAAAAAAAGAAACGTAAATTACGTTTGAAATTGCAAAATGTTTTTTATTATGCAAAAAAATTCGCATTTATTTAACGATATTTTATTATTTATTTTTATCTCATTACACAAAATACTTGAGCAACCAAGTTTATGTTCGAAAAAACATATCATATGGTATCCATTCTATTACATAACTAGATCTATTAGCATTTAGTTGAGCATCTTGAATGAATTTATCTATTTTGTCATTTCCACTTGTCCATTTATTAAAATCATTTTGGAAATGTTTCGAGTTACATAGTTTGCACCAATTATATTCATTATGTTCTTGATTGCATTCTGGGCATATTTCACGACGAGATGACATTTTTTTTGTTTGCTTATGGTATGAAAGGTAGAAATTTATTTTTTGAAAAAAAGAAACGTAAATTACGTTTAAAATTGCAAAATGTTTTTATTATGCAAAAAAATTCGCATTTATTTAACGATATTTTATTATTTATTTTTATCTCATTACACAAAATACTTGAGCAACCAAGCCAAGTTTATGTTCGAAAAAACATATCATATGGTATCCATTCTATTACATAACTAGATCTATTAGCATTTAGTTGAGCATCTTGAATGAATTTATCTATTTTGTCATTTCCACTTGTCCATTTATTAAAATCATTTTGGAAATGTTTCGAGTTACATAGTTTGCACCAATTATATTCATTACGTTCTTGACGAGACGACATTTTTTTTGTTTGCTTATGGTATGAAAGGTAGAAATTTATTTTTTGAAAAAAAGAAACGTAAATTACGTTTAAAATTGCAAAATGTTTTTTATTATGCAAAAAAATTCGCATTTATTTAACGATATTTTATTATTTATTTTTATCTCATTACACAAAATACGCAAAATGCTAGTTCGAAAAATCAGAATAGTAAATTACAATAAGATTTTATACATTTATACAGATTAAAAAAGGCAATTTCATCGGACTTCGGTGTAAGTGTAGAAAAATAAAGAATAATAAAGGGATACAAAAGTTCCGTTTTTGATGCATTAAATTTTTTTTAAAAAAAATGTAACACGTCTGTCTGATCACATGCCACAATATTATTTTGTCCGCAATAAAATAACACGTATTCATTTATTAATCACGCAAAAAAAAAAAAAAAAAAAATTTATTATTATTTATTATGAACCAATTTATTACATAAATAAAATCATTGTTATTTTATTATCATTTTTATTATTTACTAATTAAATATCAAAGAATTATTTACTAATTAAATATCAAAGAATGAAAAGTAATCTTAAAGTCAGATATATAGTGTATCAACAGTAAAAGTTTTAGACCTATATTATAAGAATTGAGTAAATACTCTCCATTTTAATTTTCTATAATAATTTTTGAATATTTGCTAATTACTTTCTCAATTCTTAAAAAAATAGGGTTGGCATTTTTACTGCATAAGTGCTATATTTCTTCTTTTAAGATTAGTTAATATCACTTTTAATGATAAATTAGTAAATAAAAAAATGGGATAATGAGGCTAATAATCAACAACAATACATTTGTCCCAAAATCCAATAATCAAAATTTGATTTAACTTTTTTAATTAGTTTCAGGGGATTCTTTTAAAAATATAATCTTAGAAATTAAGTAATAAGTAAAAAAAAAATCTCAAGTTGGATTTTGGGACAAATGTGTTATTATTGATAATTTTGCCTCACAAATCTGAAATTAATTATCAATTGTAGTCACATTTTATTCTGTTTATTTAATAATTGATCATTAAAAATAATACAAATTATTTTAAAGAAGAAATATGGGAATCTGCTGTAAAAATGTCAATCCTATTTCTTAAATTGAGAAAGTAATTAGCAAATATTCAAAAATTATTATAGAAATTAAAACGGAGTATTTACTCAATTCTTATAATATGGATCAAAAACTTTTGCAGCTGATGTACCATAAATCTAGCTTAGTATCACTTTTAATTTTAATTAGTAAATAATATGTGACAACAATTGGTAATTAATTTCAATTTTTTTTATATATTTTTAATAATTTTAGTTATGTCTTAAAATTTTTTATATTTTTAATAACTTTAGTCATGTCCTCAACTACACATGACATATTACCCAAATGCCAAATGCCATATTATTAATATAGTCATAAATGCCTTAATCTCATAATATTAATGTAATCCCAAATGCCAAATCCCTAAATCTCATATTATCAATGTAAATGCCAAATACCAAATTCCTAAATCTTATATTATTAATTTATTCCCAAATGCCAAATCCCTAAATCTCATATTATTAATTTATTCCCAAATGCCAAATGCCAAATGCCAAATGCCAAATCCATAAATCTTATATTATTAATTTATTCCCAAATGCCAAATCCCTAAATCTCATATTATTAATTTATTCCTAAATGCCAAACACCAAATACCAAATCCCTAAATCTCATATTATTAAATATCACATCCCAAATTTAAGCAACATATTGATATATATTCTCAACTGTCTCTATTAATTATTTTGGTGATTTTAGAAACCAACAAAATAGAATCAATTCAGATGTTAAACACTCTAATTTTTCAAATAACAATTCTGATTTTCCATAAAACCATGGTAGAGATTTATTTTACCAATGTAAACAATTAAGTTTAACCAATAAATAAGTTTCAACTTTAATATACATTATTAAAGCTAAAATTACTGTAGCTGCTGATACCAAATTTGCCCTTTAATTGTTTCTCATGAAGGGATTTAAATTGTACTCATTCTAATTACAAGTTCCAAATAAGTCCCACACTGTTATTTATTGTTACTACCTCCCCATGTCAAGATTATACATGTTGCTCAAATTTTGCTCAGAATTTGGCATTTGGATTTGGCATTTGACATTTGGGATTTTGAAAATTAATTTGAATAACATGTATAGTCAAGCCTGGATGTAGTAGATGTTTTTCATGCTCCCTGTTCAGAATTGAACTTTAATTCTTCATTACTCATAACAGCCAATTTAAAAACGTTATCTAGCTTTAAAATTATCATGGTTATTCAAACTGATTTAATGAGCCATTCACAGTTTCATAAGTATGCATGGCAAGTGAGTCCCATATTATTACTACTTCCCCATCAAGATTATACATGTTGTTCAAATTGCTTAGAATTTGGCATTTTGGATTTTGAAAATTAATTTGAGTAACATGTATAGTCAAGCCAGGATGTAGTAGATGTTTTTCATGCTCCTTGTCCAGAATTGGACTTTAATTCTTCATTACTCATGATAGCCAATTTAAAAAAATTATCCAGCTTTAAAATTATCATGGTTATTCAAACTAATTTAATGAGCCATTCACAGTTTCATAAGTATGCATGGCAAGTGAGTCCCATATCATTACTACCTCCCCATGTCAAGACTATACATGTTGTTCAAATTGTTTAGAATTTGGGATTTGGGATTTGGGATTTGGCATTTGGCATTTGGCATTTTGCATTTGGGATTTTAAAAATTAATTAATTTGAGCAACATGTAAAGTCAAGCTTAGATGTGATATTTATTTTTCATGCTCCATCTCTAGAATTGGACTCTAATTCTCCATTACCCATACTCAAGGCCATTCCAATTTAAAAAAGTTATCATGAATAATTCACCATTCAAAAACTCTTGTGGACTATTGCTTTTTATTTAATAAATATATCTCTTCTAAAAGTTGTGATTTTAGCATGTATTAGCTCCAGAATTATCATTTAACAGCCATTCACAGTTTCACCTGTATAAATTATTTTATACTTAGGTATGCATGAAAAATGAGTCCCATATTGTTATTTATTGTTACTACCTCTCCATGTCAAGATTATGGATATTACTCAAATTTTGCTCAGAATTTGGGATTTGGCTATTTTTCATGCTCCTTCTCCAGAATTGGACTCTAATTTTAAAAGTTATCATGATTAACCATTGAAATTTTTATATTAACTCTAGAACATTTAGAGTTTCACCTGTATAAATTGATTTATACTTTGATATGTATAGCTTATCCTTTAAGATATGCATATGACTACTGGCAGGAAACCAGATAAAGATCTCATAACTTAAATTACTAACAGAAATTATATAATTTCCTAATTTAAGAAGTGATAATAATCAATATCAGTGCATTTCAAAGTATTCAATAACAAACTGCAATACAGTAATAGACACTTGAATATTTTCTTGTTGCCAAATATTTGCCTTCAATATATCAAAAGAAATATCGAAACATGAGAATGTAATCAAGGTTTTTGCTAATGTAACCAGAGATTTGGAACTCTTCTTATGTTACCTCACTTTCTCTTATTTATTCATCCAAAAATCCATTAGCGAGTTGTTACCTTGCTGAACTTGGATATGGGACAACAGTTATTACTGATGAATACTTAAATTTCATGTGAAGTTTAATTATTATTGTTTTTGGCTCCATTCATGCCATGTTGCTGGTGCTCTTTATGGTAAAAAAAATATTTTATTCTCTCACTCTTTAGTATTTTTTTATTTTTAATATATTTTGGTAATACATTTTATAATAGATGACCAGAACTGTGGATGATCGTTATGATGGAGTTTTAACAATTGGACACACATTAACAGAACAGAATGGTGAAATTAGATAGTTTCACGAGAGAATCTATAAGGTCTTTTGGTGATTTCAGTCTGTAAAATTTAATTTTAATTTATATACAATAATTATTAAGAATACTAACATTTTGTTAAAAAATAGCATTTGCATTTAAAAATAATATGACAATTCCTAAGGTTTTATCTTATAATTTATTGTCTTCATTTAATATTATTAAATTTATATTTTGTTTTTGAATATTTAACAGATCATATAGTCTACATTTATTTAAATGTTTTTTAATAGCAAAGTATATGGATCAGAACTAAGGTCATTCCTTCTGTATTATGGTTTGAACAATAAAAACTGTAACAAAAATTTATAAAAATTATTGCATTTGGTGCAGGAAAACATTGTCCTGGAAGATTTGAATTTTTAAATTTATTGTTCAAAAAAAAACTAAGCAAACAGATTTCTTGCTTTAATGATTAAAATTTGTAATCATTAAAAAAAAGGTATTTTTGACAATCATTCATTGAAATTTTTTTCAAAGACGATGTTACTATGATTTATGATTATTTCTTTAATTATTTTTATTATATATAGAAAGACGGCAAAAGTACTCTCCATATATGCCTCTTCGAATCCAAAGTAAGTTTTTATTGCTTTATAGTCATTATATTAATCATTTTCTTCATAATTAATTATTATTATTAATTTTTTTATGATTTTATTAAAATAATGATATATCTATTATTTAATAATATAATTTTATATAGATATACTTATGGTGGAATTGTTAACATGAAAGATGCGGATACCAAAACAATTTACGAATTGATGGTTGCTTCTAAAGAATTGGACTTTCAATAGAAATAGAAATTTACTAAAGCTGGATGGATAAGAACTCATTTTTCTTTTGTTTATCAGTTGAAAATTTTGTAATAATATTATTGCAAAGCATCCAAATCTTATTTTTGGATCTGAAGATTTTGTATCTCTTCCAGAATCAGCATTAGTGTCAATTTTAAAGCGCGATAACCTGAAAGTGGATGAATCCAATATTTGGGATTATATTATCAAGTGGGGAATCGCTCAAATCCCCGATTTACCCATTGAATTGAAAAAGTGGTCCGATGATAACTTTTTGACTTTAAAAATTACTTTACAACAATGTTTACCGCATATTCGTTATTTCCACATTTCAAATGCATTATTCAGTATATTTCGTAGACTACCATGTGTTGTATATATCTTTTATATCGAAAAACCATCATATATCCATTTTCTTTTGGATTAAAAGTTATGCCATAAATAACAATTTTCCATCCACCTCGAAATTTGAATTGATTTTTTTTCTAAAATATCAATTAGTATTATTTATTAATAAAAAATAATTCATCATCAATTTAAATAATAAGACTTTTTAAGCAAACATATGGATATATTGCTCTATGCTAAACTTTTGATTCACGATTCCAAGATTTAATATATCCATTAGACCGCATTGCTCTGTGAACCTTGCCAAAGCCTACTTTAGTAAGATATTCAACAGAACGAAATCTATTCATTCAATGACTTCTTCACAATTATTTGCATTGAGTTGAGTTTGTTGAATAACTGATCAATCTCTGCACCTTCACATCAAATTCAATTACATTTTCCATATTCTTTGATATCACTAAAATGTATTATTTATAAATAAGTTATTATGAAACTTCTATATTAAATTAAATTAATTATGAATTTCAATACCTACTTGCTATAATAGAACCAAATACACATGCAGTTGATTAAAATATGCTCTTTTATGTTAAATTATTGATTTTAATTACTATAAATTAAATACAATTAAATATTCACCTCCCGTAATATAATATAAATGTAATAATTGATAATTGATAACAAAAAATAATTAATAATTGATTAGGAAAAGTAACATATGAGTTAATTTTCTTGAAACTTTAATTTAAATAATGATAGATATTTTGGCAAATAGGACAGGAAAAATATTTATGGAGATTTGTAGATTATCAGACAGGAAATAGGCAGATGTAATTTGAAACAAAAATTTTGCAGATTTTTGATCAGTCAATATGTGTATGTATACTTACTTCTTGTCCTGTAATAAAATATTTGAACAATTGGTTAGAATATTATTAAATGTTAAAATAATTTGAAGTTATGATTATGTATACTTACTTCTTGTAATAAAATATTTGTACAATTGGTTAGACTATTATCAAACATTAAAATAATTTGAAATACTTACACTTACTTTATAACTTTAAGTTTACTTAGTAATGTTTTTAATATTTACTTATTAAAATAAAAAAGTTTTATATATAGTAACAATTATGAATTATTTTTGAAATTCTTTTATAAATTTATTAAAATTTATAAGACTATTGGTGAAATAGTTCCACCAGTTTCACCCATCAAGTTTCACAGTTCATCAATTTCACCAAATCACCAGTTTCCCCAATGAGGATTGGTGATTGGTGATTGGTGAATGGTGAGATTGGTTATGAGAAAATTTAATAATTGATTCAATTTTGGAATCATCTAATCTAGGTAAAGAAGTATCAAGTAACAACCTTTCCGTTTCATAAATGAAAATTCTTCATCAAGAATTCTAGTGGTAATATTTGTTTTTAAATTTTAAATTGCAAATTTTAGATTATTTTTTAATACTAATGACAACAATTGATGACAAAAAAGCAAAAACTAACCAGTATTTTATGGTAAAATATCTTGATTATCGATTCTCAATTTCACTTATTGCTTGATGATTTATTAAAACTTTATTTTTTCTATTTCATTTTCATTTATAAAATAATTGTTTATTGTGTATTCAAGAAAATCGATAAATAATTAAACTATTACTATTACAATAACCATAATAACAGATATTAAAAAAAGATCTCCAACATGCATCAATTCAGAAATGTTTAATCACGGTACACAAGATTTCTGTTATTTCCTTTTTCTTTTTTTAATAAAAATAATAATGAATCTAAATTTTATATTCCGCTTTTTTTTTATTTATTTATAATAATAATGGATGAATGAATGATCTAATTTATTAAATATTATGTGCAATTTCACTATACTTGACTTTGACTTGGACTTGAACTTGAATTGAATTGAATCGAATTGGATTTTAGGTCGAAATAGATTATTGTAATTTATTTGGCCATAATACTCATGAAAACTTTTTTCGATTCGCAATTCATTAATTTATTGCAAGAGGCATTTTGATTTTATCATCATTTATTATTATTATTAATTATTAAATATTATTGAAAATGTCTAACGTTTTATTCTTTATAGGAAGCTACCATAACACAAAATAATGTCAAAACACGGGTAAAACATTTATCAGTGTTTGTTAAAGAATTGAATAGTGAATATCAAAATAGAGGTAATTTAATTTAATTTCATTTAATTTATTTTCACCGATTTATTTATTTATTTTCGCCAATTTATTTATTTAATTTATTATTAATTTAATTTATTTATTTTTATTTATTTATTTATTTATTTTATTTTATTCTATTAATTTAATTTGATTTATTTTATTTTCTGGTAGCTTTTCGATTCCGACTTGAGTTCTTCAGTAGTTTTACTGGTTTGGGTATAATAATTTTTATTATTTCTATGTATAATTATTTATGCAATAATTTATTATAATTAATTAATAAATTATTATTTATAAATCATTATCATTTAACTACTGATAGGTGTGATGAAATTGTCCGAATTGTGGTATGTTATCTTTAATTATTATTATTGTTGTTGTTGTTGTTGTTGTTATTGTTATTTTAATTATTTTAACTATTTTAATAATTTTATTATTATTATTTTAATTATTTTAATTATTATAATTTCATTCATTTAAATCCTAAATTCCATTTATTTACATTTATTAATCTACACATTCACATATTCATTCACACCCGCATTCCCATGTGAATTAAAATATAATATATATATATATAAATAGGCCTCACNAATGTCAAAACACGGGTAAAACATTTATCAGTGTTTGTTAAAGAATTGAATAGTGAATATCAAAATAGAGGTAATTTAATTTAATTTCATTTAATTTATTTTCACCGATTTATTTATTTATTTTCGCCAATTTATTTATTTAATTTATTATTAATTTAATTTATTTATTTTTATTTATTTATTTATTTATTTTATTTTATTCTATTAATTTAATTTGATTTATTTTATTTTCTGGTAGCTTTTCGATTCCGACTTGAGTTCTTCAGTAGTTTTACTGGTTTGGGTATAATAATTTTTATTATTTCTATGTATAATTATTTATGCAATAATTTATTATAATTAATTAATAAATTATTATTTATAAATCATTATCATTTAACTACTGATAGGTGTGATGAAATTGTCCGAATTGTGGTATGTTATCTTTAATTATTATTATTGTTGTTGTTGTTGTTGTTGTTATTGTTATTTTAATTATTTTAACTATTTTAATAATTTTATTATTATTATTTTAATTATTTTAATTATTATAATTTCATTCATTTAAATCCTAAATTCCATTTATTTACATTTATTAATCTACACATTCACATATTCATTCACACCCGCATTCCCATGTGAATTAAAATATAATATATATATATATAAATAGGCCTCACTACGTGAATCATTTGAAGAATGTGCAATTCAACTTCATCATTACACTCTGAAGATGAGATAGATAAAGGAACGATTTGTTTATTCGCTAATAAGAGTGATTCCAAAGAACTTTTTGCAGCATTACATAATTTGGATGAAGTGTATTTGGAGAAAGTATGTTTTAATTAATTAATTTATTGATTGATTGATTTTATTTATTGTTAATTTATTTATTTATTATATTTTAGTTAAATCTTTAGTTTAAATGTTTGAGAGAAATTATGTGAGTTATTATTATTCAAAAAGCCATTGAAGAGGTATTATTATTTATTATTATTATTTATTTATTTATTATTATTTATTATTTAACATTATTTATTATTATTGATTATTGTTTATTAAATTATTATTTATTATTTATCATTATTTATTATTATTTATTATTTTTATTTATTTATTTATTATTTATTTATTTATTACTATTTATTATTTTTTTTATAGTTTATTGATCTTTGGGATAAATGTTTGATTCCTTAATATGAACGTGATGAATTCTTCGAGAGCTTACAAAAAAGTAAGTAAACTAATATTAACATTTAATAACATTTAATTATAATAATAACTTTATTACTATTATTTTAATATCAAATTTCTTAATTTTTATAATTTTTATTTATTGTTGAAATTTGCTGACGAAATATATTAATCACTTTCATCAGCATATAATTCTTGTAGACGAGATACTTCTTGTGAATTTGGAAAGACGTGCATTAATTGAGGTAAAATTATTTCTTTATTTTTTTATTTCTTTATTTCTTTATTAATTTCTGTATATCTATTTTATTCTTTATATTAACATCCATTATCCATCATTCGCAGAAAATGATCGAATTCGAAAAAAGTCAGATCCACGCCACCTTTTTCAAAGTTCATTCCGATTATTGGAAGAAAAATGAAGAAAATCTTGTTGGCCCAATTTAGTTAAAATTAATTAATGCATGTGGGCGTATGAAAATTAATTAATTAATTATTGTTCTCTAATAACTATAATTATTGCTACTATTATTAATGATAATTATTTATATTATTAATTTGACATTTTTTATATGATATATTTTTGTTTTATTTTAGTAAGGAGAAATCTCAGTACATATTGTGAATCAAATGTTCTTTGGTTTTTAAAAGGATTAATACAGACATATTGGGTCAAAAAAAATGGCAAATTTTATTAGTTTTATTATATAAATTACTTTCACAAGAAGGGACAAGCCGTAATCAAGATAAAATAATTATTTCTTTATTTTTTTTATTGATTTATTGATTTCCGTATTACATTTATTTTGTTCTTTATATTAACATCCATCATTTGCAGAAAATGATTGAATTCGAAAAAAAAGGCATCCCGTCCAAGTCACCTTTTTCAAAGTTCATTCCGATTATTGGAAGAAAAATGGACAAAATCTTGTTGGCCCAATTTAGTTAAGATAAAAGATAAATTAATTATTATGTATACCCTTGAATTTTCATTCATTCATTCTTTTTTAGAAAATTTATCTTCATACTCACATTATTAAATATAATTTGCTATCACTATTATTATTACTATTTAATTTTGTAAATTTAATTTTTTTTTTTACATNAAAATTAATTAATTAATTAGTGTTCTCTAATAACTATAATTATTGCTACTATTATTAATGATAATTATTTATATTATTAATTTGACATTTTTTATATGATATATTTTTGTTTTATTTTAATATAATAGTAAGGAGAAATCTCAGAACATATTGTGAATCAAATGTTCTTTGGTTTTTAAAAGGATTAATACAGACATATTGGGTCAAAAAAAATGGCAAATTTTATTAGTTTTATTATATAAATTACTTTCACAAGAAGGGACAAGCCGTAATCAAGATAAAATAATTATTTCTTTATTTTTTTTATTGATTTATTGATTTCCGTATTACATTTATTTTGTTCTTTATATTAACATCCATCATTTGCAGAAAATGATTGAATTCGAAAAAAAAGGCATCCCGTCCAAGTCACCTTTTTCAAAGTTCATTCCGATTATTGGAAGAAAAATGGACAAAATCTTGTTGGCCCAATTTAGTTAAGATAAAAGATAAATTAATTATTATGTATACCCTTGAATTTTCATTCATTCATTCTTTTTTAGAAAATTTATCTTCATACTCACATTATTAAATATAATTTGCTATCACTATTATTATTACTATTTAATTTTGTAAATTTAATTTTTTTTTTTACATGGATGGTGTTTGATATTTTATTTTTACTTTATGCGATTAGATGGGAGACATTTTTAAAGATTTTAATATATAAATAAAAATTTAACTTTCAATCTTTAAAATTTTTGGGAATTTTTTTGTACGTTATAATAATAATTAATTTTTATAGATTCAATCTTTAATATTTTTGGGAATTTTTTTTGTACATGTCACATTATAATAATTTTAAAAAACGCGTGCATCATAACATTCAAGAATTTTAAATCGTTGAAATACTATATTTTAACACTTTTAGTCGATTTCGTGATAAATTTATATTTCCTTTATTATTATTTTCCTATTTTTATAAATCGAAATTACAAATTAAACTAATTAAATTTATACAAATGGGATGAAGAATTATGCCTAGTGTTATAATATCAAAAAATCAAATAAATCAAATCAATCAAATAAATAGATCAGAATTACCTAAATAACATACAAATGAATTAATATAATTAATTATAAAAATAATATAAAAATAATATAACATAAATAACATAGAAATGAATTAATATAATTAATTATAAAATAATATAATAATATAAAAATAAATAAAATATAACAAAACTTACTAGGACATAAATCAGATATAGTTAATTCTTCAAGTTTCTTTTCGAAATTTTCTTCGTTCTTGGGTTTTGGAAGTTTTGGAAAATTAAGAAGTCGGCTGGTATAAATTGCTTGTGGATGTGTCTGATAATTAAGAGGAGTTGTAGTTGTTGAATTGGTTGATTCTTGATTTGCTGAAAATTCTTCAGCTTTTTTAATTTGAATTACAATTTCTGAATCTTTATTTTTCCTGTCTTCTAAATATTTATAATAATCATCAAAGTATTTCCTCAATTCATCCTTTAATTCATCAAAAGTGGGTCTATATGTAACTCGAGCATCCCAACACCCCATAATCATTCTTGTAATTAATTTTGGAATATGAAATGGAATTTTTGGTCGTAATCCATTGCATATTTTCATGGCTAAATCATTATCATGTGGTATATCAGGATATGGAGGAAAGCCCGTAACCATTTCGTAAGCAATAATTCCATATGAATATACATCAGCAGCTTTTGTATATTCTTCGCCGCTTAATACCTCTGGAGCAATATATGGTAATACGCCAAATATATTCTTTTTTTCGGGATTATTTGGATTCGCCCCTATTATTTTACTTAACCCAAAATCTGAAATCTGCATATGAGAAGTATTTTTAAAATCATGTGATAAAATATTTCCGGGATGGAAGTCTTGGTGAACTATATCTAATTCATGAATATTCTTCAAATTTATAGATAACTCATATAGATTATCTAATTTTTGTTTCCAATTAATATTATTAAAATTAATTTTTAAATATTCTCGAAGATTTCCACCTTTTGCATATTGCAAAACCATCATATATGAGTGTGTTTCTGGATCTTGTGTAATTCCGAAAAATCGAATTGAAGGATAATTATTATCAGTCCATGTTTTTAAGTGAATTTTCATCTAATAATATAACCATTATTAATTTGTAGTTAAGGCGTTATATAATAATTTGAAAATTAAATTTAAAATATTTACCTCATTTAAGACATCGTTCAAATTCACAAAATTATTAAACTTTTTTAATGCCACTTCCCTATTTACTTCGTATCTTTTCCATTGTTGATTTTTAATATTCCATTTTCCAATATATCCATCAATCCACCTAGAATAATGTATTGTTCCAAATCCACCTTTACCTATTTGCTTAACATCTTTAAATCTATCATATGGTATCCATTCTATTACTCTCCACTTATCATTTGCATTTAGTTGAGCACCTTGAATGAATTTATCTATTTTGTCATTTCCACTTGTCCAATTATTAAAATCATTTTGGAAATGTTTCGAGTTACATGGGTTGCACCATCTATAAGTGATATTGGAATATTTTTGATTGCATTCTGGGCATATTTCATCAGATGACATTTTTTTGTTTACTTATGGTATGAAAGGTAAAAGTTTATTTTTTTGAAAAAAAAAAACGTAAATTACGGTTAAAATTGCAAAATATTTTTAGTATACAAAAAAAATCGCATTTATTAATGATATTTTATTATTTTGTTATTTATTTTTATCTCATACGCAAAACGCTAATTCTAGAATTGAGCAACCAAGTTTATGTTCGAAAAAACAGAATAGTAAATTACAAGATTTTATACATTTATATACAGATTAAAAAAGGCAATTTCATCGGACTTCGGTGTAATATTTCACACAATGTGAACTTGTGACCTAAGTGTCCGTAGAAAATAAAGAAAAATAAAGGGATACAAAAGTTCCGTTTTTGGTGCATTAAATTTTTTTAAAAAAAGTAACATGTCTGTCTGATCACATGCCACATTACTATTTATTTTTGTCCATAATAAAAATAACACATTTATTTATTAATTATGCAAAAAAAATTTTATTATTATTCATTATGAACCAATTTATTACATAAATAAAATCATTGTTATTTTATTATCATTTTAGTCTTAAAATGCAATGCAATGCATTAAATAAAATTTATTGAATAAAAATTTGGATCAACTGATAAATTTGACATAAATTGAATTATTGTCACATATAAATCTTTTATTATTTACTAATTAAATATTAAAGAATGAAAAGTAATCTTAAAGTTAGATATATAGTGTATCAACAGTAAAGTTTTAGACCTATATTATAAAAATTGAGTAAATACTCCCCATTTTAATTTTTTATAATAATTTTTGAATATTTGCTAATTACTTTTTCAATTCTTATGAAATAGGGTTGGAATTTTTACTGCATATGTGCTATATTTCTTTTTTTAAGATTAGTTAATATCACTTTTAATGATAAATTAGTAAACAAAAAAATGGAATAATGAGACTAATAATCAACAATAATACATTTGTCCCAAAATCCAATAATCAAAATTTGATTTAACTTTNGCCACATTACTATTTATTTTTGTCCATAATAAAAATAACACATTTATTTATTAATTATGCAAAAAAAATTTTATTATTATTCATTATGAACCAATTTATTACATAAATAAAATCATTGTTATTTTATTATCATTTTAGTCTTAAAATGCAATGCAATGCATTAAATAAAATTTATTGAATAAAAATTTGGATCAACTGATAAATTTGACATAAATTGAATTATTGTCACATATAAATCTTTTATTATTTACTAATTAAATATTAAAGAATGAAAAGTAATCTTAAAGTTAGATATATAGTGTATCAACAGTAAAGTTTTAGACCTATATTATAAAAATTGAGTAAATACTCCCCATTTTAATTTTTTATAATAATTTTTGAATATTTGCTAATTACTTTTTCAATTCTTATGAAATAGGGTTGGAATTTTTACTGCATATGTGCTATATTTCTTTTTTTAAGATTAGTTAATATCACTTTTAATGATAAATTAGTAAACAAAAAAATGGAATAATGAGACTAATAATCAACAATAATACATTTGTCCCAAAATCCAATAATCAAAATTTGATTTAACTTTTTTAATTAGTTTCAGGGGATTCTTTTAAAAATATAATTTTTGAAATTAAATCTCAAATATTTTGGAACAAATGTATTATTGTTGATAATTTTGCTTCACAAATCTGAAACTAATTACTAATTGTTGTCACATTTTATTCTATTTATTTAATAATTGATCATTAAAAATAATACAAATTATCTTAAAGAAGAAATATGGGAATCTGCTGTAAAAATGTCAATACTATTAGCAAATATTCAAAAATTATTATAGAAAATTAAAATGGAGAGTATTTATTCAATTCTTATAATATGGATCTAAAATTTTTACAGCTGATGTACCATAAATCTAGCTTTAATATTACTTAGTATCACTTTTAATTTTAATTAGTAAATAATAAAAGATTTATATGTGACAACAATTGGTAATTGATTTTAATTTTTTTTTATATTTTTAATAATTTTAGTCATGTCTAGAAATTTTTTATATTTTTAATAACTTTAGTCATGTTCTCAACTATACATGACATGTGCCCAAATTAATTTCAAAATCCCAAATGCCAAATGCATTTATTTCATATTACTAATGTAGTCTCCAATGCCAAATGTCAAATTTCCAAATTTCATATAGTTTCAAATTCCAAATTTATCCCAAATACCAAATTTCTACATCTCATATTATTAAGTAAACAGGGATTGTTATAAGTCCAGAGCTAAATTATTCAATAAATATTAAATTAATATATAGAAAATATCATAGAAAATATTAATCGATTAATGGGTGAACAGACAACTAAGAGCTCTAGTATGTGTATGTGTTTATCCGATCACATGACTTATATTGTATTGATTATTGTATATAATATGATACATCACATGTTTGGACAGACAGACATTTTATAATATATACATATAAACTTGTAAGTCCTATACTATGCTCCGAACAATTAAATTCCAAACATCAAACATCAGAAAATTTTCAAAGGCAAGTTTTTGCAATTTTCAAAAGTTTTTTTCAATTTTTTTTGACTTCGCTTACAATTTACAAAGCACAAAGCAACTTTTTACTAAAGTATTTCTAAAATAGATAGAATAGTCTTGTTCTTGGTTACAAAATGATATATGTTTAATATGTTTAGCATCGATATTCACGGAGTTATTTGAGTTTAAAGAAAAATGTCCAGGGCAAAAATCAGATGGAAATTTTCAAAAAAATTTTCAAAAATTTCTACAAAATTTTCACAAGTTTTTTAAATTATTTTATTACGGATATTTTTGTTTAAACTGCAATAACTCTGTAAATATTGATGATAAAAATATATATATATATATAACACATTATTTTGTAGACAAGAATAAGGCAGTTCTATCTATTTTAAAAATACTTTTGTAAATTGTAAGTGAATCAAAAAATTTGAAAAAAACATGCAAAAACTTTTGAAAAATTTCATCTCCAAAAATTTTCTAATAAAATTCCAAATTATGAGTAATTTAAACAACATGTATATTTTCAACTAAAGATACTTGTCATAATTTTTTACAAGAGTTACAACCAGTTGCAACTAATTATGCCATAAGGAAAAATGAATTGCGACACTTTTTTGAATTATGACAGGTATCACTATTTTCAATGATTTTAGAATCAACAAAATAGAATCAATTCAAATGTTAAACCCTTTAATTTTTTCAAAATAACAATCTTAATTTTAAATCACACCAAATAAACAGTAAAGATTCATCTCACTAGTATAAACAATTAAACTTAACTATTAAGTAAACTTCAACTTTAATACATATTATTAAAGCTAAAATTACTGTAACTGCTAGTACTCTCCATACATGTTACTCAAATTTTGCTCAGAATTTGAGTTTTGAAATTTTACATTTGGCTACTAGCGGGATCAACCAGATAAAGGATCTCACAACTAAAATTACTAACAGAAATAATATTTCCCAATTTAAGAAGCGATAATAATCAACATCAGTGTATTTCAAAGTAGTCAATAAACTGTACTGTAATACAGTAATGGATACTTGAATATTTCCTTCAATATTTGTCTTCAATATTTTTTTCAATATTTGCCTTTAATATTTGTCTTCAATATTTTTCTGAATGAAAAAATCAAAAAAAATTAATTAAAATTTTTCTTTAGAAATTTTCACCTTTGGAATATCTTGAAAATTCTTGTTGCATTAATTACAATTATTTCACAAAAAATATATGCATCAGATTTATTTTTTATTTTTATATTATTACTTTTGAGAGAAAAATTTAAGAACTTCCCTTTATAATAATAAAATTATTGTTATTGATTTTTTTTTTATTAAAAAGATTTTTTTAAAAAAAATTATAATTTTTGTGATGGAAAAAATGAATAGAAAAGTAAGCAATACAATTAATATAATTAATTTGTTTGCTCCTTTCTTATCCTTCTTTCCTCATGAAATAGTGGAGTATTCATTGTTTTTTAAAATTTGTTGTTAAATTTAGTTGAGAGAAAATTCTTCCTTATTGGTCAGAACCAGCATTGTAAAAATAAATATATAAATAATACACTAAAAATAGAATGCAATTTTATAATTTTGAGGGAATCTTCACAATTGGACTATTTCAATAAATGGAAAATTTTTTTTTATATCCAAAATTGTCATTTATAATATAATCAATTTCAAAATGCCCGATGTTGGAGAATAAGAAGAAAGAAAGTAGAATAAAGCTGTAAAAGATGTAAAACAAAAAGATTTAGTTATCTAATTTTAATTAATAATATTACAAATATTATAGATTATGCCTCTGCATTTTACTAAGGGTAGATGGATTTGATAACATACCACATCTTTGCTTGAAGAAATTACTGGAAAATTATCTTTATATATAGAAAATGAAAGAACAACTTATGATTGCTATTAATAAGGAAATTGGAGATTGTTTTAGTAAGTCATTTTTATGGTGTATTTTTCATGAAGATTACTTTAATAAATAATAATAATAATTGTTATTATCTGTTATTATTTTTATAAGATCCTAAAATTATTATAAGTGGACAGGAATTTTTTTCAAAAACTATTACTTGTCCGATGGCTAATATTATAGTTGGAGAGGAAAAATAAAATTTTTAAATTTATTTTTAATATCTTTAATAACTCTTTAATACCTCGTAAAATATCTTTAATTATATCAAAGGAAATATCAAAATGTCAGGATGTGATCAAAGTTTTTGCAGAGGCTTTGGAACTCTTCTTACGTTACCTCACTTTTTCTCATTTATTCATCCAAAAATCCATTAGCAAGTTGTTACCTTGCTGAACTTGGATATGGGACAACTGTTATTAAAGACCAGATCTGTGGGATGATCTTTATGATAGAGTTTTAACAATTGAACATATTAACAGAATGGTGAAATTAGATAGTTTCACGAGAGAATCTATAAGGTCTTTTGGTAATATCGGTCTGTAAAATTTAGTTTTAATTTATATACAGTAATTATTAAGAATATTAAATGTAAATGAATCGTCCATGCATCTGTGCATATGGTCAGCTATTTTTTAACAAAATTTTGAAAATAATACGACAATTCCTAAGGTTTTTTTATTTAGAAAATACTTATAATTTATAGTCTTCATTAAATTTATTTTTTGTTTTTTGAATATTTAACAGATCATATAGTCTACATTTATTTAAATGTTTTTTTATAACAAAGTATATGGATCAGAACAAAGGTCATTCCTTCCGTATTATGGTTGAACAATAAAAACTACAACAAAAATTTATAAAAATTATTGCATTTGGTGCATAGTCCTGAAAGGTTTGAATTTTTAAATTTATTGTTCAAAAAAAAACTAAGCTTTAATGATTAATCATTAAAAAAAAGGAATATTTTTGAATCACGGTGACGATCATTCCATATGTTCATTGAAATTTTTTTCAAAGACGATATTACTATGATTTATAATTATTTCTTCAATTGTTTTTATTATAGATAGAAAGACGGCAAAAGTACTCTCCATATATGCCTCTTTGAAAGTAAGTTTTTATCGCTTTATAGTCATTAGATTAATCGTTTTTTTCATAATTAATTATTATTATTATTAATTTATTATTATTATTATTATTACAGTATATAAAGAATCCAGTGATTTTTTTTATTTATAATTTTTATTTTTAATGTACATTTTGTTCGAATTAGGAAAGTGGTGCTATGTAAATAATTCCTTTTCAAAAAAATAATTCTCTAATATAGCATTCCTACACCAGCCATTTTTCTAACATTTCTAATTCTAAATTCTAATTAGAATTCTAATTCTATACTGGTTGAATGAACAAAAATTGGAATCCTATTGATGCATAAATCGGACATCCTATTTGTGAAAATTCATAAATCGGAAAATCTTAGCAAAATTAGCCATTAATCGGAATTCTATTCATGATTAAACCGTCCTATTTTTTTCTATTTGACCAGTGCTAATTTTAAATTCTACTTAAAACTTAGAATTAGAATTAGAGGTAGAAAAAATTTTACCTCAACGAACAGAGGTTGATTAAATATTATTTTTTTTCTTTGTCAAAACAAAAAAAAAATAATAATAAATAAAATTATTATTATAAATAAATAATAAATACTAAGTGTGAGAGTAAATAATAAGCACGAGGCTCTTTATTACTAAACAAACAAGGTGAGGATTATTGAATAAAATTCATTTAAATAAATTGATTTTCTTCAACAAAAAAGAATTTTTTTTTCACCTAAAAGTTAATTTTTTTCAACAAAAAAAAGTTTTTTTTTTCATCTAAAAAAAAAAATTAATTCTCTTCTACAAAAAAAGGTTTTTTTCATCTAAAAGAATGTCATAATTTAAGCACAATTTGTTATATTGACCAATACACCGAAAAATTTACAAAAACAAACTTAATGTTGGTATTTCTTTTTTTTTCGCATAATTAATAAATAAATATAGTGTGCTGTTTATTTCATTTTTTTATTGCACTCAATTTATGAAAAAAAAATAATTTTAATATGTGTTATTTCGCAGGCTTATGTTTGGAAAAAAATAATTGTAGTAGTGATATTGTTATTTCACAGATATAAGATAAGATTTGCAATAATAAAAAAAATTAATGAAATTGAATTTCAGCTAGGAAAAAAAAAACAATAATATAAAAATATACTACTTACAAAAGTTGTCCTGGAGAAATAAAATGAAACTTAAATTTTTTTTTAATTTTGATAAATATCATTTTTATTTAATAATAATGAAAAAAAGAAGTAAAATAAAATCTATGGTTCAAATGTTTTTATTTATCGTTTATTACTATTTATATATTTATTTTTTATATTATTATTATGGAAAAAAAGAGGAAATAATTATTTTTATTATTATTATCGACCTTTGTAAAATGCATAGGAATAAATAAATAAATAAAATAATTATATAAATAATATAAATAATAATAATTGTCCATTTGTTATATTGTTATATCATAACAATTTTTCCAGAGAAAAAAGAATATAAACGAAACTTGAATCTTTTTTTGATTCATTTCCATTTCTTTTTTTTCTGTTTCTTCTTTAAATTATCAAATAAAAAGTCATATGAATTAACTAAAATCTTCAGTTTAAATATTTGTTTATTTTTATTTATTTATTATCCACCTTCGCAAAATATACATATATTTATTTTTTTAAAAATTTTTTTAATAACCAAAATATTATAACATCCCTCACGGAAAAGAGAAAAGGAAATAATATAAGCCAATTATTTTTATTTATTTATTATCATAATATAAGCCAATTATTTTTATTTATTTATTATCCACCTTCGCAAAATAAAATAATAATATATCCATTATAATATAATTTTATCTAGATATACTTATGGTGGAATTGTTAATATGAAAGATGCGGATACCAAAACAATTTACGAATTGATGGTTGCTGCTAAAGAATTGGAATTTGAAGAACTTTCAATAAAAATAGAAATTTACTTCATTGAAACTAAAGCTGGATGGATAAGAACTCATTTCTCTTTTGTTTATCAGATAATAATATTATTGTAAAGCATTCAAATCTTATTTTTGAATCCGAAGATTTTAAATCTCTTCAAGGATCAACATTAGTGTCCATTTTATAGCATAATGACCTGAAGTGAAAGAATCCGATATTTGGGATTATATTATCAAGTGAGGAATCGTTAAAAACCCATGAAATTGGAAGAATGGACCAATGAAAACTTTTTGACTTTAAAAATAACCTTACAACAATGATTACCACATATACGTTATTTTCACATCTCAAGTGCAGATGTAATTAATAGAATTAAACCTTATAAAAAAATTTTCGAAGAACAACTTTGGGATGATTTAATACAGTATCTTTTACTTCCAAATCAGCCAATTAAATCAATTATTTTGCCAGCGAGATCTATTTCAAGTTCCGAATTGCTTTCTATTTCAATTTGTGAATTGCCTTCAAGATCTATTTCAATTTCGAATTGTTTTCAATAAACTTTTTTCGACTATAATCAATGAAGAACATGCATTAGAAATTTCATCATGGATCGATTTCAATATTTGTCACGAGATATGCCTTATAAATTTCAATTGATTTTAAGAGGAAGCAGAGATGGATTTGTTCCTAAAACATTCTGGGACATTTGCCATGGATATACTAATACGGTAGTTATTTTGAAAATCAAAGGAACAAATGAAATCTTAGGAGAATATAATCCTATAGAATGGAATATGGATCGTTTTTTTGGCATTATTAGGGATGGAAACAAAAAATAGTTTTATATTTTCATTGAAAAATGGTAATATTCATAATTCTATTCTTAGCAGAGTAAAAAATCCCGCAAATGCACTTTATTATTATGTAGATGATGATCTTACTATGGAATCGGAAGTATCTAATTTTTAGATAATTATTGCCAGTACCGAAAAAGAGCTTATGAAAAACCTATTAGGACAACAAAAGAAAGATTTTCAATAATTGATTATGAAATTTTTCAAGTCATTAAAAAATAGCATGCTTTATGAAATATTCATTATATAGCTTTAGTCATATTTTTTTATGTAATCAATCAATCTATGTATAAATAAAAAAGGTCATCTATTGTGTTTTGATTATAAAATGACTATGGCGCAACTCATCTAAAGACCTCACAAAAATTAATTTTATTTAAAAGCCAATAACTTATTACTTAAAATTAAAATTGAAGAGGAAGACTATAAGTATGTTTTTTACTTTTTTAATATAGAAAATAAAAAAAGTTATTGAAGTTTAAAGTACAGGACATTTTATATAAATATATATAACTAGGGAAACGGGACCATTGTAAGTTCGGAGCAAATAAATCTAATCTAAAAAATATAAATAAATAATCTAAAAAAAGAATCGCGATATTATTGGCTGATTACATGAAGGACAGAGACAGAGAAACACCTGTGACTTAAAATTTTTCATAGTGCGTAGAAGTATAGTATCCTTCGCTCCGGACAATAATTATGTAACTCGATAATCAAGCAATACACGTGATAATAATTTTCACAGTATGTCGTAAAAGAATGTTCTACGGACAAAAAATTTTAGGGAAATCTTAACCTGTGCGTAGGGTAACAGATTCTTATCCTATGCCGACAGGGGGTTAGGGTTTGGGTTATCAGGGGTAGTGTATTTATCACCGCGTGTCACACCTTTCGAATATCGAATTTTATTAAATATCTCAGGGACTTAGAATTTTTTTGCATGCGGAAACCATATTTGTCACCCAAAATTTGTCACCTAACATTTGTCACATGAAACTTACACGTGAAATTAATCGGATCACCTGCAAAGTTATGAACCAATGAAATTCGAAAGGTAAAGGCGCACAGGATAAAAACCTATACGGGGTGCACAGGTTAAGGACCCTCAAAATTTTAAATTTCGGAATGTATTTGTCACGTGATTTTATTTCGACCAATCAAATTTCAGTAATTGTCCGGAGCATAGCGTAGGACTCACATTTTTTTATATAATATTATGTGCATGGTTATGTAACGTTTTTAGTCAGTGTATTCTAAATCGTTTTGTTATAATTTATTAATAAAGATTTATTGGAGCATGACTCCGTTGGAAAAAAATAAAAAATAAAAACATGCATGGTTACGTAACGGGGCGTATTTCTAAAAGAAAGAGTTTATATAAATATCGTTTATTAAAAAAGATTAAAGTAATATTGATGAAATTAACCAGAAAATTTCGGACTTTAGATGAGTTGCACCCACCACACCATATCAATTTCTTTTTTTAACCATCAATAAAAGGATGCAAAAAATATTTATTTATAAATATGCCTACACGTCCATTCAACGTTCATTCAATTTACAACTTTTGAAAAAATGTCTTTACAATATCTTGAAAAATTATCTCAAGATTTCACTGAACTTCTTGATGACAATGAAGAATATAATGTCATTATTGAAGTTGACAAAGAAGCAAATAAGAAATCCTTCACTGCGCACTCAACCGTCTTACGTTATCGATCACCTTATTTTAAGAATGAATTAACGAATACCACTGTAAATGAAAACAATATTAAAGTTATTATTAAACCAGATATTTCTTCTCAAGTATTTGAAATTATTCTCAAGTAAGTTATAGTATATATTTTATATATTTTATACATTTTTTACTCTATTTAATAATAATAAAATTTGTAATTTTATCATCTAGATATATTTATGGTGGAATTGTTAATATGAAAAATGCGGATACCAAAACAATTTACGAATTGATGATTGCTGCTAAAGAATTTGAATTTGAAGAACTTTCAAAGGAAATAGAAAGTCACCTTATTGAAACTAAAGCTGCATGGATAAGAGCTCATTTTTCTTTTGTTTATCAATCAATTTTTAAAATTAACAAATTCGAAAATTTGGAAAAATTTTGTAATAATATTATTGTAAAGTATCCAAATCTTATTTTTGAATCTGAATATTTTAAATCTCTTCAAGAATCAGCATTGGTATCTATTTTAAAGCGTGATGACCTGCAAGCGAAAGAATCCGAAATTTGGGATTACGTTATCAAATGGGGAATCGCTCAAAACCCTGATTTACCCGTAAAATTGGAAGAATGGTCCGATGAAAACTTCTTGACATTAAAAATAACCTTACAACAATGCTTACCACATATTCGTTATTTTCATATCTCAAGTGCAGATGTTATTAATAAAATTGGACCTTATAAAAAAGTTTTCGAAGAACAACTTTGGGACGACTTAATACAATATCTTTCACTTCCAAATCAGCCTATTAAATCAATTATTTTGCCAGCAAGATCTATTTCAATTTCCGAATTGCCTTTAAGAGAAAATAAATCTTTTTCGATTATAATCAATGAAGAACACACATTAGAAATTTCATCATGGATCGATTTCAAACCAACTCCATACTTGCCACGAGATATGCCTTATAGATTTCAATTGATTTTAAGAGGAAGCAGAGATGGATTTACTCCTAAAACATTTTGGGACATTTGTGATGGATACGCTAATACGGTAGCTATTTTGAAAGTCAAAGGAACAAATGAAATCTTAGGAGGATATAATCCCTTAGAATGGAATAAAGATTATAAAAATCGTGATTTGGATCGTTTTTCCGCTGGTAGATGGATGGAAACAAAAAATAGTTTTATATTTTCATTGAAAAATGGTAAAATTCGTAATTCTATTCTTAGCAGAGTAAAATATCCCGCTAATGCGCTTTATTATTATGCAAATCAGAATTCATATGGCTTATGTTTTGGAGATGATGATCTTACCATGCAATCAGAAGTGTCTAGATTTTCACAAAAGAGTAATTGCCAATGCCGACATCTATATTATGAAAAACCTATTAGGACAACGGGAAAAAGATTTTTAACAATTGATTATGAAATTTTTCAAATCATTAAAAAATAGCAATATTCATCATAAATATTTTAGGTCTTAAATATATAATCAATTAATAAATACGTTTTATCTTTATACAATTAATAAATAAAAAAGGTCATCTATTTTTTAAAAATTATTATTATAAAATAAAAATGCCTATTACTATCGATTTCTTTTTTTAGCCATAAGAAATTCTCATAAAAAGATACACAAAAATATTTATTTGATGCACTGCCTCATCTCATTCAATTAACAACTTTTGAAAAAAAAATGTCTTCTAAATTTCTCGAAAAATTATCTCAAGATTTCACTGAACTTCTTGATGACAATGAAGAATATAATGTCATTATTAAAGTTGACAAAGAAGCAAATAAGAAATCCTTCACTGCGCACTCAACCGTCTTACGTTATCGATCATCCTATTTTAAGAATGAATTAACAAATACCACTGTCACTGTAAATGAAAACAATATTAAAGTTATTATTAAACCAAATATTTCTTCTCAAGTATTTGAAATTATTCTCAAGTAAGTTATAGTATATCTTTTATATTTATATATTTTATACATTTTTTTTACTTTATTTAATAATAATAAAATTTAGAATTTTATTATCTAGATATATTTATGGTGGAATTGTTAACGTGGAAAATGTAAATACCAAAACAATTTACGAATTGATGATTGCTGCTAAAGAATTGGAATTTGAAGAACTTTCAAAAGAAATAGAAAGTCACCTTATTGACACTAAAGCTGCATGGATAAGAACTCATTTTTCTTTTGTTTATCAATCAATTTTTAAAATTAACGAGTTTAAAAATTTGGAAAATTTTTGTAATAATATTATTGCAAAGCATCCAAATCTTATTTTTGAATCTGAAGATTTTAAATCTCTTCAAGAATCCGCTTTGGTGTCTATTTTAAAGCGTGATGGCCTGCAAGTGAAAGAATCCGATATTTGGGATTACGTTATCAAATGGGGAATCGCTAAAAACCCTGATTTACCCGTGAAATTGGAAGAATGGTCCGATGAAAACTTTTTGACTTTAAAAATAACCTTACAACAATTCTTACCACATTTTCGTTATTTTCACATTTCAAATGCAGACATTATGGATCGAATCAAACCTTACAAGAAAATTCTTGATGAACAACTTTGGGATGATTTGATACAATATCTTTTACTTCCAGATCGACCAATTAAATCAATTATTTTGCCAGCAAGATCTATTTCAATTTCCGAATTGCCTTCAAGAGAAATAAACCTTTTTCGACTATAATCAATGAAGAACATGCATTAGAAATTTCATCATGGATCGATTTCAAATCAACTCCATACTTGTCACGAGACATGCCTTATAAATTTCAATTGATTTTAAGAGGAAGCAGAGATGGATTTGCTCCTAAAACATTTTGGGACATTTGTCATGGATACGCTAATACGGTAGCTATTTTGAAAGTCAAAGGAACAGATGAAATCTTAGGAGGATATAATCCCTTAGAATTGAATACAGATCGTTTTTTTGGCATTAGTAAATGGATGGAAACAAAAAATAATTTTATATTTTCATTGAAAAATGGTAATATTCATAATTCCATTCTTAGCAGAGTAAAAAATCCCGCAAATGCACTTTATTATTATACAGACCGTAATAGATATGGCTTATGTTTTGGAGATGATGATCTTATTATGCAATCAGATAATTATTGCCAGTGTAAAAATAAATCTTATGAAGAACCTATTAGGACAACAGATGAAAAATTTTCAATAATTGATTATGAAATTTTTCAAATCATTAAAAAATAGCATGTTTTATAGTTTATTTTTATTTCAGATTATATTGTTAAATCTTTGGCTCATATTATTTTATATAATCAATTAAAAAAACACGTTTTATCATCATTTATATTTATATAATTAATAAATGAAAACGACGGTTCAAAAAAAATATTAATTATAAGATTTTTTCCATATTATGATTGCGAAATCTAAAAAAATCTAAAAAGGAAATCATTATTATAAAATGCTTATTACTTTTTTAGCCATAATAATAAGGAAAAATATTTATTGTGTTACAAATTGGTGTGACTTATTTGTTTCCATATAAATATGCCTACACGCTCATTCAGTTTACAACTTTTGAAAAAATGTCTTTAAAATTTTTTGAAAAATTATCTCAAGATTTCACTGAACTACTTGATGACAATGAAGAATATAATGTCATTATTGAAGTTGACAAAGAAGCAAATAAGAAATCCTTCACTACACACTCAACCGTCTTACGTTATCGATCATCCTATTTTAAGAATGAATTAACGAATACCACTGTAAATGAAAACAATATTAAAATTATTATTAAACCAAATATTTCTTCTCAAGTATTTGAAATTATTCTCAAGTAAGTCACAGTATATTTTATATTTTATATATTTTATACATTTTTTTTTTACTTTATTTAATAATAATAAAATTTATAATTTTATTATCTAGATATATTTATGGTGGAATTGTTAACGTGGAAAATGTAAATACCAAAACAATTTACGAATTGATGATTGCTGCTAAAGAATTGGAATTTGAAGAACTTTCAAAAGAAATAGAAAGTCACCTTATTGACACTAAAGCTGCATGGATAAGAACTCATTTTTCTTTTGTTTATCAATCAATTTTTAAAATTAACGAGTTCAAAAATTTGGAAAATTTTTGTAATAATATTATTGCAAAGCATCCAAATCTTATTTTTGAATCTGAAGATTTTAATTCTCTTCAAGAATCAGCATTGGTATCTATTTTAAAGCGTGATGACCTGCAAGCGAAAGAATCCGATATTTGGGATTACGTTATCAAATGGGGAATCGCTCAAAACCCTGATTTACCCGTAAAATTGGAAGAATGGACCAATGAAAACTTTTTGACTTTAAAAATAACCTTACAACAATGCTTACCACATATTCGTTATTTTCATATCTCAAGTGCAGATGTTATTAATAAAATTAAACCTTATAAAAAAGTTTTCGAAGAACAACTTTGGGACGACTTAATACAATATCTTTTACTTCCAAATCAGCCTATTAAATCAACTATTTTGCCAGCAAGATCTATTTCAATTTCCGAATTGCCTTCAAGAGAAAATAAACCTTTTTCGACTATAATCAATGAAGAACATGCATTAGAAATTTCATCATGGATCGATTTCAAATCAACTCCATACTTGTCACGAGATATGCCTTATAAATTTCGATTGATTTTAAGGGGAAGCAGAGATGGACTTGCTCCTCAAACATTTTGGGACATTTGTCATGGATACGCTAATACGGTAGCTATTTTGAAAGTCAAAGGAACAAATGAAATCTTAGGAGGATATAATCCCTTAGAATGGAATAAAGATTATAAAAATCGTGATTCGAATCTTTTTGGCATTAGTGGATGTGGATGGATGGAAACAAAAAATAGTTTTATATTTTCATTGAAAAATGATAATATTCATAATTCCATTCTTAGCAGAGTAAAAAATTCCGCAAATGCACTTTATTATTATGCAGACCGTAATAGATATGGCTTATGTTTTGGAGATGATGATCTTACAATGCGAAATTTTTCACAAAAGAGTAGTTGCAAATGCCAAAATCGACATTATGAAAACCATATTAGGACAACGGAAGAAGAATTTTCAATAATTGATTATGAAATTTTTCAAATCATTAAAAAATAGCATGCTTTATGAAATATTCATCATATATATATTTTGTATTATATTGTTAAAGCTTAGTTCATATTGTTTTATATAATATCATCTATATTTATACGATTAATAAATAAAAACGGTCATCTATTGTCTTTAAAAAGATCAATAAAAAAATTTTCTCCGTTCCGTTTGAAATAATGGGATAGGATCTGTAGGTTGACATTTTCTCATGCCATCATTACCTTTAAAGAAATAGTAAGTTTAATAATGAAATATTGAAATAAAGCATATAAAAATAAAATAATTTATTTTATCATAAGTCCATTTCGATTCCTCTGCAAGGCTACATTTTATTGAAATATTTGTGTTTAATATGCTTAAAAATAATTAAAATAGTTAAAAATTATTTTTAAAGAGAGAATTACTTTATTTTAAAATAACAGGATCAAAATTTTTTTCTTACCATCATCAAATTTAATTTCAATCAGCAATTCTTTCTTTTCTAATTTATCCTTTTTTTTAATATTATTTTATTCCCTGATTGTCCTGTAAAAGACGTTTTCGTATTAAAATGCAATGAGATATCATATATTTTTACCGAGAAATTTAATGAATTCTTTATCTCTACATAGCTGAATCGTAAATTAAATCATAATATTATTATCAAAACCTGTAAAAAAAAGTAATATCAAATATATTCAATTTCTTTGTTGAGTTTTGGTTTGTAAAAACGAGCATATCATTATTGACAGAATGTATGGTCTTTTTATCATGGGAAAGAAAATCTTTAAACATCATGTGAATGAATTGATTAATTACACAAATCTGTCTGTTTTCTATTAATCTTCGTAACGTAATAAAAAAAAAAACTTAGGATATTCAAAAAAAAAAAGCAAACAAGTCATTTTTATTATTTTAAAAACATTATTGTAATGTTGGATACTCAAGTTCCTAATGAACTCATAATCAAAATTCTGGGATATGTTCTTCAAGAAACAAGGTAATTATTATTAATTTGAATATAGAAATTCTCAAAATTTCTAGAAAAATTCCACATGTATAATTTTATATCCATTTTTCTATCCAAAAAATATATATTAAAATATTTTTTTAGCTTTAAACAGCTTTTCAAGCTGTGCAGAACATGCAAACGATGGAATGAATTAATTCCATATGTCATCAAGGATGGAATCTTGAAAATCCAATGCGAAGATTGGAGAATCGAAGTAAATATTTGAATTTTTTTTTTTTAATTATGATTCATTATTATAATTTACTCACAAAATAAATAATATTTTCTTTAAACAAAGATTGGAACGCGCTTTGGCAAAGAATATTGGCAATATTTTAATACAAAATTTTGTCGAAATTTAATTTACGACGATCAACAAAAAACCATTATGATTGATATTACAAAATACCAAAAAGCTTTTTCCAAGTTCGATTCCTTTTTTATAAATATAAATAAACCAGGAATCTATTTCGTAAATTCCTCAATTTTCAAAATTAGTTCTAAAACTAGAAGAGAAGAAGATTCGAAAGAAAATTCGAGAAAGAAAAGAAAGAAAAGAAAAAGGAGAAATAAAAAATGTGAAAATAAATTAAGTGAAAGAATTTCTGTCAAAGATAAAATAGGTGAAATTAAAATTATTTTTAGTAAAGATAGTGAGTTGATAAAATTTGAAAATTGGAAAGTTAAAGCTGAGGAATTTTTCAAAGCAGTTGATGGTTTAAATCAAACTTTGTAAAAAAATAAAAAATGTGTACAAAATAAAAATATATATGTAGATAGACAGATAATTAATTAATATATTGTACAAAGTTATTTATTTCTCCTGGCAGTTGAAAGTTAGGAGGAGGCGAAACAGATTTATCATTTCATTTAAGTAACAATGATGCAAAGCGTGAGCTAAATATGATAAACCCATTAAAGTTATAAAATGAAATAAAGATTAAAAATAATTGATAAGAAAATGATTCTTTCAATGTTTTATTAATTGACAAGGAGATTGACGTAAACTTTTACCTCATAACGATCGATCCATCATTTTTTCTCTTCTTTCTCCATTACTATCACGCTCGTCTTTTGTTACATTATCTCTAATATCTTTCTTTTGTGATTGTTTTGATAAGTTGATTCTTTTTTTCTATTTCCTTCACTTCAAACTTCATCCAACTTGTTAATAATTTGATAATCATAATAAAAGAGATGCTTACTTTTCCTTAATCAATTATTTGCAATTAAAATAAGTGAAAACATTGAAAGAATTATTAAGCAAAATGTTAATAAGAATGTTAAAAGAATAAGATTTAAAAACAAGAGAAGCATCGCGTGTGTGCGTCAAAACAAATTAATTTTTTCGGTTTAAAGAAAAATCAAGAAAATTAACATCACTCAAAAGTTGGTATTCGCAATAAATATGAATTGCATCATAAATATGTCATTAACATTTTTTTTTAAATGCAGGTTAAATTCTTACGACGTATAAAAACGGACCGCAATATAAAAGTGCTTAAAAAACATTCAAGAAATAAACTGAAATAACTGAAAGGAAAATCAAATAAATAAGTTCAATTTTACGATTGATACTATTTTATTCAAATTCGCTTCATCGAGATTATCGAACGTCTGTAGAAAGAAATAAAATAAACATTCTAATCTAATTATCTTCAGAGATGAGTAGTAAAGGAAATAGAAAATTTCCTACATTTAAAGATCTAACGGAAAATTTGATCGGTAAACATAAATTTTTTTTTTATTAGTTAGAAATATTTTATTTAATTTATTTGATTTTTATATATATATTTCGTTTCAAAAAAAATTTAAAAAAGGTGAATTAGTTTCAATCCGTGGTATGGTAACTCATGCGTCAGGAGTAAAATTACACGCTTTGGAAGTTGCATTTACTTGTGTTGAATGTGAAAACATTCAACGATTAGAATTTGATGTTAGTGGTAGAGAAAAATATTATTCACCATTTAAATGTAAAACTTGGGGATGTAAAAGTAAAGAATTTCAACCCATTCTGGAATTTGATGAAGAAAAAGGTCAAAAAGTTTTTGATGATTGGCAGAATATCAGGTATTAAACAAAAACAAACAAATCAAATAGGAGTAATTAAATGATCCACTATTATTTATTTATTATATTTTTATAGAATTCAAGAAGTTTGGAATGGAAATGAAAATTATGTTTTAGCAATGTCTCTCCCCAAAATTATTGATTGTGAATTAAGAAATGAATTAGTAGATTCAGTAAAACCAGGTGATTTTGTTTTGGTTACTGGGGTATTACAAGTTAATGAAATTCCAGGTAATCTTTAATTTTTAAATAAAATAAATAAATAAAAATAATAAAAAGAGATAGATATAATTTATCTTTATTTATTTTATTTTATAATTTTTTTTAGTCATAGAAAAGACCAAGAAAGGAACAATGATGCATCATTTATACATTGATGTCAGAGAAATCAAAAAAGTTGAAATTATTGATAATTTTTATTCTGATAATAATGATAATAATTTAAATAATGATAATGCAGAAAAATTAATTGATAAATTATTCTCGTTGGAAGATTTTTATATGATTAAACATGTTGTTGAGTATCAATCCGATAATCTTTTCAAGGTATTCAAATAATACATAATTATTATGAATGATTTCTCTCTCTCTCTCTTTCTTCAAAATTTTTTTATAATAATAGCGAATAGTAAATTCATATTGTCCGAATGTGTACGGACAAGAAATTGTTAAAGGTAAATTTTAATTAGATTTAGTTTTAGATTTAATTCTTTAGATTTAATTTAACAATTTTAACAATTAACAATTGTTGATTAAATATAGCTGGAATATTACTTTCAATATTTGGTGGAATTGATAATGGCACAATTAATGTTTTGATCGTCGGTGATCCAGGAACAGATAAAACTGAACTTCTTCAAGCAGCCAGCACAATGTCACCTCACACAGTTTTTACTCCTGTAAGTCGAGGAGGTAACATACCAATTTTACCAATATTACAATATGATAGATTAAGAAACGATTGGATTCTTGAAGCTGGTTAGTTTTGTTAATTAAATATTAGTTATACATATGTATATAAGAGATCTAAGAATATTATGATTCTTATCATTTAAAATATTGATTATTTCACTCAGGGTCATTAGTATTAAGTAATACGGGAATTTGTAGAATTGATGATTTTGAGAAAATAGGACAATTTAATGCTCTCGCGGAAGCTATGTCTAGGCTAGAAATTCCGTGTGTAATCTATTTATATTTGTATTTGTTTACGATGTGTGAATGATAATCTTTCGTTATAATTTTATATTTTTGTTTTTTTTTCATTGAACAGGATTGAAAAATCTGGTATAAAAAGTTTGCTTAATGCAAAAGCTAACATAATGTAAGTTTTAATTCTACTATTTCTTTTTTATATAAAAATCTCTTTTTCTTTTTGTTTATATATTTACTTCCTTTTTAAATAATAGAGCAGCAGCTAATCCAGTAGGGGGACATTATGAGTAATTTTCTAAATTTTATTTTTCTATTTTTTTATTTTATTTATTTTATTTTATTTTTATTTTATTTTTTATTATTATTTTATTTTTTATTTTATTTATTTTATTTTATTTTTATTATTATTTTATTTTATTTTATTTTTTTATTATTTTATTTTTTTATTATTTATTTATTTTTTATTTTTTATTTTTTATTTTTTTATTTTTTTATTTTTTTTATTTATTTATTTTTTATTTTTTTTATTTTATTTTTTTATTTTTTTTTAATTATTTTTTATTATTTTTATTTTTTTTACATTATTACTATTTTTTATTATTTTATTATTTTTTTATTTTTATTATTATTTTATTTTATTTTATTTTTTTATTATTTTATTTTTTTATTATTTATTTATTTTTTATTTTTTATTTTTTATTTTTTTATTTTTTTATTTTTTTTATTTATTTATTTTTTATTTTTTTTATTTTATTTTTTTATTTTTTTTTAATTATTTTTTATTATTTTTATTTTTTTTACATTTTTACTATTTTTTATTATTTTATTATTTTTTTATGATTTTTATTATTATTTTATTTTTTTTATTATTGATTTATCTAGAAAATAACAACTTTTATGCTATTGATAAATCAAAAAATCAATTCAGCACAGTAAAAACAAGTTATTATCAGAAAATTTAAAAATTGGAAATGCCCTCTTATCAAATTTCGATCTCGTCTTCTTGTTATTAGACATTCCAGATGAAGAAATGGATCATTATCTCTCTGAACGTGTCATGACGGTATTATTTTTTTTTAAATAGATATTAAAGAAAATATTTAAAAAAAAAATTATTAAAATAAATATTATTGATATAGGTTCATTCTGGAATGTTGGCAGATGACTCGTACAAGTCTCAAAGATATAGTGAGTTTTTGATTATTTAATTTTATATTGGAAAAAAAGCACTAAAATAATTAAAATAATTTTATTTTATAATCTAGTTCCTGCAACAAATGATTCGAGTAACAACAGAAGTCACATAGTTGATATTCTTCCATTATCAGAAAGATTGAAGATTGGAACAAATGAAAATATGGAATTATTCGACATACCTTTTCTTCAAAAATACGTCGCTTACGCACATAAATATGTTCACGAGATGTAACGATTATTATTATTATTTAATTTATAATAAGTAATATTATTAAACATGTTTTTATTTTAATTAATAATTTTAATTAATAATAATAATTCTTATATTAATAATAAAAGAAAATTATCCGAAGAAGCACGAAATATGATTAAATTATTCTTTATAAATATGGGACATAAATATCAATCAATGGATGAAACACCAATTACTGTTCGACAATTAGAAACTATGATAAAATTATCTCAAGCCAGAGCGAGGATGGAATTAAGGAAAGTTGTAATTAGTGAAGATGTAGAGGAAGTTGCTGAAATTATGTAATTATTTTTGATTATTCAACAAATTGGGTTAATTATTTTTAATTGGTTAATCATATTTTATTTATTCAAGTATTTTTTTTAATCATAGGGAATTTTGCCTATTCAGAATTCAAAGAGATGAATTTGGAAATGTTCGAATGAAAGGAAAATCCAAAACTGGTAGGATGCTAATGTATTATTATTTATCATTTGTCAAATACATTATTAAAAATATTACATTATTTAGGTCGTGGTGGTGGTGGTGATCGTGATGGTGTTAGAGGAAGTGGAAGATCTGGGAAGCAAGCTCAAGCGAGGAGGTATTATTAATCTTCAACCCAATCAGATGTCGTTTTATTGCTTTAATCAACTTCGTATTTGAATCCCTTTATCACTTTTACACGCATTAGATTCTTGGATGAACTTTTTAACTTCGGTAATACTAAAGGAAGTGATATCTTTTCTTTTCAAGAAATGCAACAAATTGCCAAAGGTAAAAATAAAATTTTTGTCTTGCACACAATTACATTTATTACCGTAATTAAAATTGAAAATGAGATTCATCAGAAAATATTATATATATTAGATTCCGAGTTACGATATGATAATTTTCAAAGTTTTATTGATTCGTTGAATGAACAAAATTTATTATTAAAGAAAGGGCCAGGAAAATTTCAATTGAGATCTTAAGATCTTGATGATGATGATGGTGATTTTGCTAAAAAATTATTTCTTTAATTAATTTGCCAATTAGATAGATGGTTTTCGTGGCATGTTTTTCATGTGACTATATCGAACGATTTTATAATTGTTTTTTCTTTCGTAATCATAAAAACGTGACTAATATTACTAATACTGTATATGCATGATCTGATCAAAGAATCAAAGAAATAAAAAATAATTTGTATGAAATAATTTGATTTTCTGATAAATAAACCCCATTTTTAAATTTAAAAATTAAAAACTCTTTCCAATTACAATAATCAAAAAAAAAATAAATAAAAAATAATAATAATGGCTCGCACTAAACAAACCGCACGTAAATCAACTGGAGGTAAAGCTCCTCGTAAACAACTTGCAACCAAAGCAGCTAGAAAAAGTGCTCCAGCTACAGGTGGTGTGAAAAAACCTCACCGTTATCGACCTGGTACCGTTGCTTTACGTGAGATTCGCAGATATCAAAAAACTACCGATCTTCTTATTCGAAAACTTCCCTTCCAACGATTGGTACGCGAAATCGCTCAAGATTTTAAAACCGACTTACGATTTCAAAGTTCTGCTATCGGCGCACTTCAAGAAGCAGCCGAAGCTTACCTGGTGGCTCTCTTCGAAGATACTAATTTGGCAGCTATTCACGCGAAACGAGTTACTATTCAACCCAAAGATATTCAACTTGCGAGACGTCTTCGTGGGGAACGATCTTAAATCAATATAATATCAGTAACATGAATAACGTATATAATAATGTTCTTTATATCATTTTATTTCATCTTATATGGTATTTTACTTAAAAGGAATAATTTGTGAATAATTTGTGAATAATTTGTGAATAGTTTGTGAATAATTATTATTAGTTATTTGTTAATACTTGTGAATAATCATTAAGAATAATAAAAATTTATTGATTTTATTGAAATAACTTTTATCAATGCGTGTAAAAGATTTTCTATGTGGCTTTTATTTATAATATTACAAATGTTTCTCCGTTTTCTTCGTCTTATAAATTTTATGTGGTTGATAAGGTTCATATTTTGATGGCATTGACCTTTTGTTTAATTGTTTAATTCAGAAGAAAAACCTGTTTAAAAAATCGAAAGTTTTCTGATTATTTTAGTTATTCATTCAGATCTTTGATTTAAAAAAATCCCAAGAAACTGTCCAATATCTCCAATATCTCAAAAGGATAATAAGCCAACGTTCACAGATTTTCCTCATCAAATAATTAGATTCCCTTCCACGAGCAATGATAATATTGTAAATTGAAATCATCACATCACACTAAGAACAGAATTTTTTTTTTTATTATATTGGTTAACGATGACCAAAGATCATTATGTCGTATGCCACCACCTACTTTTCAATAGCGTCTAAAATAATATAATTATTTCTTAAAAAATTGTCCTCCGACATTAACTTTATCACCACGAAACAAATTTAAAATTTCTGCCTAATCGTTCACTTGAAAATGAATTCAACAAAGACAATGGATAATTATTATTTAAAATATTAAAGAATTTCTTTACTTTAAAAATAATAAGGCATTAACCACTTTGAGATTATCTTACTGTAGATTATTATTTGTTCAACTTATTTTAAAGTACTTTTGTTAATCAATAATATATATTTGTGTTTTGAGTGTCAATCCCAATTTAGGATCATCTATTCCATTTTATTACCTTCCCTGTAAAATTTTTTTTGTTAATTTTACAATAGGTTTAATTATCAAAATTCAAAAGTATTATCGGATTTTCTGAATTAAGGACTTTTCGAATAAAAATATCTATAATTCGTCTAAAGCCTGCTTTACCAATATATTGTATAGCCTCGGGATCTTCAACATCAATAGTTTCATTTCTTGATAAGAGAAGTATTTTTTTAATATCTATAATAAGTATAGGTATTTTTTTTTGATTCATTTCTATATTAAATTTTTTTTCTACTTTCATAGATAGTTCATTCTCGTGGTAATTCAGGCTGAAGTGCAGTTAAATTTTTATATGCTTTGCGAGAAATTGGTCCTTTATTGATAACTTTTGTAAAAGCATTTATTCCTTTCTTCATTATTATATTTTATATAATAATTCTTGTCTCGAACATTGAAATGAATTTCTTGTAAAACCGTTGATCATCAATTTGATTATAAAAGCAAGAGATTTCTTTTTCAAAAGCTCTATTCACTTGTACGGATGCTCTTGATCATTTTATCTTCATAGATTCACTTGACATATGGAATAGTTTAAAAAAAAATGCAAATTATTCTTTTTTCGCGTTCACATTCTACATATTTAGTATTTAGAAATGCACGTGTATTTTATTTTTTTCTATTTGAAAATAATTTGAAAATAATTTTATAATAAATTACATAAAAATTTAATTAAAAAAAATATTCAGTTGCAACTTTAGTAGAAGACTTCTTCAATACTTTTTGTTCATAATTTTCTCCAAATAAAATCTTGAAATTGGTTTATTTGATTCATATTTAATTTCACATTTAATAATGGTTGTAAATTTCCTTTGCCATACTAGTTTAAACTATATAATTATCAGGCATTTAAATTGGTTTCCAGCTTGTGAACGAGCTGATGTGTATTAAGAGTATTTTCAGAAGGATAAAATTATTTTTTAATAAATTATGAGCATATTTGGTACTTTTTTGTTGTAATGAAAAAGTAGTAGACTCGGGATATTTGTTTTCATTATGAAAAAAAATGTTCGTTTTAAGATTTAAAATTTATTGTTATTTATTCTTTAATGAGTGTTCAATTATAAAAATTGTTTCGCGCGCGATCATATGATCACATAAAATATTACTGTAGCATAAGTTTGTAATGATGTGATGATATATAGAATCATAATAATTTGTAAATGCAGTTAAGTGAATTTTTAGCTCTAATTTCAAAATCTCTAACATTTATCTACTGCCAACTATTTCAAGAATCTTGTTTTTATGAAAAATAAAAATTGCAATACAGATCAAAATCACTATACCTATTCCTGTTCCAAGCCCAATCAGTAAAGGCTTTAAAAACTTTGGAGTAGAAGTAGTGGAAGGGGGAAGGTTCAAAACGTGTAACCCACGTATTATTTGTTATATCATAAAGATATACTTTAGAACTATACGTTTGATTATCTATGTCGTATCCTAAAAAAATTTGATAAATGTCATTGCCATAATATGATTACTATAAATATTGAATCTATTTACTTACCAAATGTAATTATCATATAATTATAATATAAATTTGCTGTATGTCCATAAATAGATGGTGGAGAATTGTCTTTGGAACTACTTGGAATTGACCATTCATATGGAGATTTGTTGGTATCTAATATAGCAAGGTTAGGGCTAACACTAGTAGAATTTATTGAACGTCCCCCAAATATAATAATATATCTATCTGGTGCTGTATAATAATTTTTGCGTTAATATAAATTTTTATGTTTCAGAAATAATAATAATTTGGATGCCTACTTAACACAGAAGTGAAATTCGATCTTGAATCAATACCATCACCAGTGACATCCTTATAATTAAATATAATTGATAAGTTGTTATATTATATTTACTTTATATAAGTTAATATTAAATAAATACCATATATGACCATTCATTTTCTTTTGTATCAAAGAGTTTAATCCATTTGACAATAATATATTAATATTTACGAATAGAATTTGAATAATTCATCAGTTTATTTGAAATATATACACTTTAATTTTTACAAGATCTTTTCCGTCTTGTCCACCAAAATAAACAATAATTCCATTTGGAAAAATACCAGCTGAATATTTACTGCTCAGTGAAGGAAGGTTGTTAGTTATGCTTAATGTTTTCCAAGTCATTGAGGAAGTATCATGTTTTCCAAGTCATTGAGGAAGTATCCAATGTATTCATTTCATTTAAACAAATAGTATGAATATATCCACCAAATAAATATATAATTCCCAAATCGTCAATTACTCCTATCATTTCCTTCCTGGCAGGAACACTACTGCCAGTAATTGATATTGTAGTCCATTTAAAAGTAAGGTAATTATATGTATAAATTTGGTTTGAAAAATTATAAACGTGCATAGCTTTATTTCTTATAAGTCCTCCAATCAGAAATATTGTAGAATTAAGATTCGTACATATACTGTACATATTAATATATATAGGAAGATCTCTTTTGTAAATAATTTAAATAGGAAATACATCTTTTAATACTTGAAATAATAGGATTTATATAATTTCTTGAATTATAGAATGAGTAATAAAATTTTTTTGGCCTTTTCGGAGTTCGTTGATTTTTGTTGTTTATTATAGTCGAAAGAATAGACATATGTTACAATTTTGATGATGATACGGAATTATGATTAAAAGATGCAATTCGTGCGAACTTTTTAAAAAATATTATTTATTTATAATAACAATGGATGAATGAATGATTTAATTTATTAAATATTATATGCAATTTCGCTATACTCTTTGAATTGGACTTTGACTTGAATCGGATTGAATTGGATTTTAGGTCAAAATGTAATTTATTTGGTCGAAATATTGATACGATAATACCACATGTTTGCTTCGATGAGTTGTGAATTGAGTTGTAATACTCATGAAAAACTTTTTTCTGTTCGTAATTTATTACAAGAGGTATTTTGATTTATCATCATTTATTATTATTAATTATTAATTATTATTATTATTATTATTAAAAATGTCTAACGTTTTATTCTTTATAAGAAGCTATTATGACACACATTTATCAGTGTTTGTTAAAGAATTGAATAATGAATATCAAGTACCTCCAATAGAGGTAGTTTGACTTAATTTAATTTAATTTATTTTAATTTATTTAATTTATTATTAATTTAATTTAATTTGATTTATTTAATTTATTTAATTTATTATTAATTTAATTTAATTTGATTTATTTAATTTATTTATTTTTGCTAATTTATTTATTTTAATTTATTTATTTAATTTATTTAATTTTTTTATTTTTATTTATTTATTTATTTAATTTAATTTAATTTATTAATTTAATTTGATTAATTTTATTTTCTTGTAGCTTTTCGATTCTGACCTGAATTCTTCAGTATTTTACCAGCTTGCATATAATAATTTTATTATTTCTACGTATTATATTATAATTAATTATTATTTATAAATGGTCCGAATTGTGGTATGTAATCTTTAATTATTATTATTATTTTAATTATTATAATTCCATTCATTTAAATCCTAAATTCCATTTATTAATCTACACATTCACATATTCATTCACACCTGAATTCCCATGTGAATTAAAATATAATATATATATATATAAATTTTGAAGAATGTGCAACTCAACTTCCACAAGATGAGATAGATAAAGGAACGATTTGTTTATTCGCTAATAAGAGTGATTCCAAAGAACTTTTTGCAGCATTATATAATTTGGATGAAGAGTGTTTAGAGAAAGTATGTTTTAATTAATTAATTTATTTATTTATTATTTTATTTATTGTTAATTTATTTATTTATTATATTTTAGTTAAATCTTGAGTTGAATGTTTAAGAGAAATTATGTGAGTTATTATTATTCAAAAAGCCATCGAAGAGGTATTATTATTTATTATTATTATTTATTATTTAACGTTATTTATTATTATTGATTATTGATTATTAAATTATTATTTATTATTTATCATTATTTATTATTATTTATTATTTTTATTTATTTATTTATTATTTATTTATTTATTACAATTTATTATTTTTTTTATAGTTTATTGATCTTTGGGATAAATGTTTGATTCATTAATATGAACGTGATGAATTCTTCGAGAACTTACAAAAAAGTAAGTAAACTAATATTAACATTTAATAACATTTAATTATAATAATAACTTTATTACTATTATTTTAATATCAAATTTCTTAATTTTTATAATTTTTATTTATTATTGAAATTTGCTGACGAAATATATTAATTACTTTCATCAGCATATAATTCTTGTAGACGAGATACTTCTTGTGAATGTTGGAAAGACGTGCATTAATTGAGGTAAAATTATTTCTTTATTTTTTTTATTTCTTTATTGATTTCTGTATCGCATCTATTTTATTCTTTATATTAACATCCATTATCCATCATTCGCAGAAAATGATCGAATTCGATCCACGTCACCTTTTTCAAAGTTCATTCCGATTATTGGAAGAAAAATGGAGAAAATCTTCTTGGCCCGATTTAGTTAAGATAAAAGATAAATTCAATCTTTGAAATTTTTGAGAATTTATTTGTACGTTATAATAATAATTAGTTTTTATAGATTTAATATTTTTTTTGTACATGTCACACGTTATAATAATTTTAAAAAACGCGTGCATCATAACATTCAATAATGTTACATCGTTGAAATATTTACATTTTAACATTTTTAGTCGATTTCATGATAAATTCATATTTCCTTTATTATTATTTTCTTATTTTTATNCTTACAAAAAAGTAAGTAAACTAATATTAACATTTAATAACATTTAATTATAATAATAACTTTATTACTATTATTTTAATATCAAATTTCTTAATTTTTATAATTTTTATTTATTATTGAAATTTGCTGACGAAATATATTAATTACTTTCATCAGCATATAATTCTTGTAGACGAGATACTTCTTGTGAATGTTGGAAAGACGTGCATTAATTGAGGTAAAATTATTTCTTTATTTTTTTTATTTCTTTATTGATTTCTGTATCGCATCTATTTTATTCTTTATATTAACATCCATTATCCATCATTCGCAGAAAATGATCGAATTCGATCCACGTCACCTTTTTCAAAGTTCATTCCGATTATTGGAAGAAAAATGGAGAAAATCTTCTTGGCCCGATTTAGTTAAGATAAAAGATAAATTCAATCTTTGAAATTTTTGAGAATTTATTTGTACGTTATAATAATAATTAGTTTTTATAGATTTAATATTTTTTTTGTACATGTCACACGTTATAATAATTTTAAAAAACGCGTGCATCATAACATTCAATAATGTTACATCGTTGAAATATTTACATTTTAACATTTTTAGTCGATTTCATGATAAATTCATATTTCCTTTATTATTATTTTCTTATTTTTATAAAATCGAAATTACAAACTAAGCTAATTGAATTTGCACAAATGGGATGAAGGATTCATACTTTATGCTAGTGTTAAGATTTTATAAAACTAATATGTATTATGTTAAATAAATCAAATCCGAATTAACTAAACAACATAGAAATAAATTAATATAATTTATTATAAAAATAAATAAAAAATATAAATATAATAATATTTACTAGAGACATGGATTCCGTTAATTCTTCAAGTTCCCTTTCGAAATTTTCTTCGTTCTTGGGGTTTGGAAGTTTTGAATAATTAAGAAGTCGACTGGTATAAATTGCTTGTGGATGCGTTTGATAATTAAGAGGAGTTGTAGTTGTTGCGTTGGTTGATTCTTGATTTTCTGAAAATTCTTCAGCTTTTTTAATTTGAATTACAATTTCTGAATCTTTATTGTAATAATCCAAAGAGTATTTCATCAACTCATCATATAATTCATCAAAAGTGGGTCTATGTGTAACTCGAGCATCCCAACACCTCATAATCATTCTTGTAATTAATTTGGGAGTATGAAATGGAATTTTTGGTCGTAATCCATTGCATATTTTCATGGCCAAATCATTATCATGTGGTATATCAGGATATGGAGGAAAGCCTGTAACCATTTCGTAAGCAATAATTCCAAATGAATATACATCAGCAGCTTTTGTATATTCTTCACCGCTTAATACCTCTGGAGCAATATATGGTAATACACCAAATATATTCTTTTTTTCGGGATTATTTGGATTTGCTCCTATTAGTTTACTTAATCCAAAATCTGAAATATACAGATAATTTTTAAAATCATATGACAAAATATTTCCAGGATGGAAGTCTTGGTGAACTATATCTAATTCATGAATTCTCGTCAACCTTGAAGATAAATTATATAGATTATCTAATTTTTGGTTCCAATTAATATTATTAAAATTAATTTTTAAATATTCTCGAAGATTTCCTTCTGATGCATATTCTAAAACCATCATATATGAGTGTGTTTCTGGATCTTGTGTAATTCCATAAAATCGAATTGTACCATTTCCATTTGTACTTAAGTGAATTTTCATCTAATAATATAAACATTTTTAATTTAAATATTAATTAAAATATTTACCTCATTTAAGACATCATTGAAATTCACAAAATTATTAAACTTTTTTAATGCCACTTCTTCATCTTCACCATGTCTTTTCCATTGTTGATTTTCAATATCCCAATTTTGAATATATCCATCAATCCACCTAGCATAATGTATTGTTCCAAATCCACCTTTACCAATTTGCTTAACATCTTTAAATCTATCATATGGTATCCATTCTATTACTTCCCACGAATGATTTGCATTTAGTTGAGCATCTTGAATGAATTTATCTATTTTGTCATTTCCACTTGTCCAAATATTAAAATCATTTTGGAAATGTTTCGAGTTACATGGTTTGCACCAATATCCATTATATTTTTGATTGCATTCTGGACATATTGGACATATTTTACGAGACATTTTTTTTGTTTGTTTATGGTATGAAGGGTAAAAGTTTGTTTTTTTGAAAAAAAAAACGTAAATTACGGTTAAAATTGCAAAATATTTTTAGTATACAAAAAAATCGCATTTATTTTATTATTTATTTTTCTCTCATTACACAGTAAATTATCAAAATACGCAAAACGCTAATCCTAGAATTGAGCAACCAAGTTTATGTTTGAAAAATCAGAATAGTAAATTACAATAAGATTTTATACATTTATAAAGATTAAAAAAGGCAATTTCTTCGGACTTCGGTGTAATATTTCACACAATGTGAACTTGTGAACTAATTGTCCATAGAAAAATAAAGAATAATAAAGGGATACAAAAGTTCCGTTTTTGGTGCATTAAATTTTTTTTAAAAAAAGTAACATACCTGTCTGATCACATGCCACAATATTATTTTGTCCGCAATAAAATAACACGCATTCATTTATTAATCACACAAGAAAAAAAAATTTATTATTATTTATTATGAATCAATTTATTACATAAATAAAATCATTGTTATTTTATTATCATTTTTATTATTTACTAATTAAATATTAAAGAATGAAAAGTAATCTTAAAGTCTAGATGTAGTGTATCAACAGTAAAAGTTTTAAACCTATATTATAAGAATTGAGTAAATACTCTCCATTTTAATTTTCTATAATAATTTTTGAATATTTGCTAATTACTTTCTCAATTCTTACAAAATAGGGTTGGCATTTTTACTGCATAAGTGTGTTATATTTCAACTTTTAAGATTAGTTAATATCACTTTAATGATAAATTAGTAAATAAAAAATGGGATAATGAGGCTAATAATCAACAATAGTACATTTGTCCCAAAATCCAATAATCAAAATTTGATTTAACTTTTTAAATTAGTTTCAGGGGATTCTTTTAATTTTTGAAATTAAATGATAAGTAAAAAAAAATCTCAAGTTAGATTTTGGGACAAATGTATTATTGTTGATAATTTTGCCTCACAAATCTGAAACTAATNTAGTGTATCAACAGTAAAAGTTTTAAACCTATATTATAAGAATTGAGTAAATACTCTCCATTTTAATTTTCTATAATAATTTTTGAATATTTGCTAATTACTTTCTCAATTCTTACAAAATAGGGTTGGCATTTTTACTGCATAAGTGTGTTATATTTCAACTTTTAAGATTAGTTAATATCACTTTAATGATAAATTAGTAAATAAAAAATGGGATAATGAGGCTAATAATCAACAATAGTACATTTGTCCCAAAATCCAATAATCAAAATTTGATTTAACTTTTTAAATTAGTTTCAGGGGATTCTTTTAATTTTTGAAATTAAATGATAAGTAAAAAAAAATCTCAAGTTAGATTTTGGGACAAATGTATTATTGTTGATAATTTTGCCTCACAAATCTGAAACTAATTACCAATTGTTGTTACATATTATTCTGTTTATTTAAAATTGATTATTAAAAATAATACAAATTATCATGAAGAAGAAATATGGGAATCTGCTGTAAAAATGTTAATCCTATTTCTTAAATTGAGAAAGTAATTAGCAAATAGTCAAAAATTATTATAGAAATTAAAACTGAGAGTATTTACTCAATTCTTATAATATGGATCCAAAACTTTTACAGCTGATGTACCATAAATCTAGCTTTAATATTACTTAGTATCACTTTTAATTTTAATTAGTAAATATTAAAAGATTTATATGTGACAACAATTGGTAATTAATTTCAATTTTTTTTATATATTTTTAATAATTTTAGTTATGTCTAAAAATTTTTAATAACTTTAGTCATGTCCTCAACTATACATCCAAATGCCAAATACCATATTATTAATATAGTCCCAAATGCCTTAATCTCATAATATTGATGTAATCCCAAATGTCAAATGTCAAATCCCCAAATCTCATATTATCAATGTAAATGCCAAATGCCAAATCCCTAAATCTCATATTATTAATTTATTCCCAAATGCCAAATGCCAAATCCCTAAATCTCATATTATTAATTTATTCCCAAATGCCAAATGCCAAATCCCTAAATCTCATATTATTAAATACTACATCCCAAATTTAAGCAACATATTGATATATATTCTTAACTGTCTCTATTAATTATTTTGGTGATTTTAGAAACCAACAAAATAGAATCAATTCAGATGCTAAACACTCTAATTTTTTCAAAATAACAATTCTAATTTTTCATCAAACCAAATAAATGGTAAAGATTCATTTTACCAGTGTAAACAATTAAGTTTAACCAATAAGTAAGTTTCAACTTTAATAAAGCTAAAATTACTGTAGCTGCTGATACCAAATTTGCCCTTTAATTGTTTCTCATGAAGGGATTTAAATTGTACTTATTCTAATTACAAGTCCCAAATAAGTTCCACATTGTTATTTATTGTCACTACCTCCCCATGTCAAGATTATACATCATCAGTAAATTTTTTTAAACATAAGCCTTTGAAGTCCTTCACTCCGATAACCTTCAAATACCTCCAACATAAACATAATATTTACGAAGGTTATTGGTACCGAAAACCTTCATTTTTATTAACAAAACGTAATACTCCAAAGGTTATTGATATCGATAACCTTCAATAACCTTCACTTTATCATAATAAACATAATATTTGCGAAGGTTATTGGTCCGATAACCTTCAATAACCTTTGAAAACGAAATTATTACAATAACCTCCGACATAAAAAATTTCCTGATGATGTTGCTCAAATTTTGCTCAGAATTTGAGATTTGGCATTTGGGATTTTGAAATTAATTTGAGTAACATGCATAGTCAAGCCTGGATGTAGTAGCTGTTTTTCATATTCTCTGTTCAGAATTGGACTTTAATTCTCCACTATTTATGATAGCTCTAGAATTATCATGGTTATTCAAACTGATTTAATAAGCCATTCACAGTTTCACAAGTATAAATTGGTTTATACTTAAGTATGCATGACAAATGAGTCTCATATAATTACTACCTCCTCATGTCAAGATTATGCATGTTGTTCAAATTGCTTAGAATTTGGGATTTGGCATTTGGCATTTGGGATTTTGAAAATTAATTTGAGCAACATGCATAGTCGGGCTTGGATGTGATAGCTGTTTTTCATGCTCCCTCTCAATTGGACTCTAATTTTAAAAGTTATCATGATTAACCATTGAAATTTTTAACATGCATAAACTCTACGATATTTGCCTTCGATATTTCCTTCAATATTTGCCTTCAATATTTGCCTTCAATATTT
>PQFF01000038.1:289064-313626 GCA_003547095.1 Diversispora epigaea
CACTATTTATGATAGCTCTAGAATTATCATGGTTATTCAAACTGATTTAATAAGCCATTCACAGTTTCACAAGTATAAATTGGTTTATACTTAAGTATGCATGACAAATGAGTCTCATATAATTACTACCTCCTCATGTCAAGATTATGCATGTTGTTCAAATTGCTTAGAATTTGGGATTTGGCATTTGGCATTTGGCATTTGACTTTGGCATTTTGAAAATTAATTAATTTGAGCAACATGTATAGTCAAGCTTAGATGTGATAGTTATTTTTCATGCTCCATCTCTGAATTGGACTCTAATTCTCCATTATCCATTAAAACAACCATGATACTCAAGGCCATTCCAATTTAAAAAGCTATCATGAATAATTCACCATTGAAAACCCCTTGTGAACTATTGACTTTTATTTAATAAATATATCTCTTCTAAAAGTTGAGATTTTAGCATGTATTAGCTCCAGAATTATCATGGTTATTCAAACTATAACTGATTTAATAGCCATTCACAGTTTCACCTGTATAAATTATTTTATACTTAGGTATGCATGACAAATGAGTCCCATATTGTTATTTATTGTTACTACCTTTCCATGTCAAGATTATGGATATTACTCAAATTTTGCTCAGAATTTGGGATTTGGCATTTGGCATTTGGGATTTTGAAAATTAATTTGAGCAACATGCATAGTCGGGCTTGGATGTGATAGCTGTTTTTCATGCTCCCTCTCAATTGGACTCTAATTTTAAAAGTTATCATGATTAACCATTGAAATTTTTAACATGCATAAACTCTACGATATTTGCCTTCGATATTTCCTTCAATATTTGCCTTCAATATTTGCCTTCAATATTTCCTTCAATATTTGCGCCTTCAATATTTGCCTTCAATATTTGCCTTCAATATTTGCCTTCAATATTTGCCTTTCAATATTTGCCTTCAATATTTCCTTCAATATTTGCTTTCAATATTTGCCTTCAATATTTCCTTCAATATTTCCTTCAATATTTCCTTCAATATTTGCGCCTTCAATATTTGCCTTCAATATTTGCCTTCAATACTTGCCTTCAATATTTGCTTTCAATATTTGCCTTTAATATTTCCTTCAATATTTCCTTTAATATTTCCTTCAATATTTGCGCCTTCAATATTTGCCTTCAAAAAATTAATGAAATTTTCTTTTAGAAATTTTCACCTTTGGAGTGAATTTACATAGAGTATCTTGAAAATGATTTTCAAAAATTCTCACAATTGTTTCACAAAAAATAAATCCGATGGATATATTTTTTATTTTTATTTTATCACTTTTAAGAGAAAAATTTAAGAACTCCCCCCTCATAATAATAAAATTATCGTCATTAATTTTTTTTTTTAATTAAAAAAAAAATTTTAAAAAAAAATTTTAATTTTTATGATGGAAAAAATGAATTGAAAAGTAAGCAATACAATTAGTATAATTAATTTGTTTGCTCCTTCTTTCTCATCCTTCTTTCCTCACGAAATAGGAAAATATTCATTGTTTTTTGAAATTTGTTGTAAAAATTTAGTTGAGAGAAAAACCTTATGAAAAGGCGATAATACATGTGAATTCTTTCTTATTGGCCAGAATTAATATTGAGTAAAAATAAAAAAGTTTAATTTTATTAAATTTAATTTAATTATTTATTTTTATTTAATTTATTAAAAAAACTCATTAGTATTCAATAACGGTTAGAAAATCTATCAATTATTAATTGTCAACTTACTGATTCAATATTTTAGGTTATTATTTGTCAAAAAGAAATATTAAAAAGTCTTCAGTAAGTTTTTATAATTTCGAGAGAATCTTCACAATTGGACTATTTCAAGAACTTTATAGTATAAATCGGATTATTTATTAGTTATAATTATTGATTCTTTTATTTATCAATAAACAGTAAAATTTTTTTTATATCCAAAATTGTTATTTATAATATAATCAATTTCAAAATGCCCGATGTTGGAGAATAAGAAGAAAGAAAGCTGAATAAAAAAGATTTATTTATCTTATTTTAATTAATAATAAATGTACATCTAAATTACATATATTGTGTTTATTACAAATATTATAGATTATGCCTCTGCATTTTTTTTACTGAGGGTAGATGGATTTGAAGAAATTACTGGAAGAACAACTTATGATTACTATTAATAAGAAAATTGGAGATTGTTCTAGTAAGTCATTTTTATGGTGTATTTTTCNTCAAGCCTGGATGTAGTAGCTGTTTTTCATATTCTCTGTTCAGAATTGGACTTTAATTCTCCACTATTTATGATAGCTCTAGAATTATCATGGTTATTCAAACTGATTTAATAAGCCATTCACAGTTTCACAAGTATAAATTGGTTTATACTTAAGTATGCATGACAAATGAGTCTCATATAATTACTACCTCCTCATGTCAAGATTATGCATGTTGTTCAAATTGCTTAGAATTTGGGATTTGGCATTTGGCATTTGGCATTTGACTTTGGCATTTTGAAAATTAATTAATTTGAGCAACATGTATAGTCAAGCTTAGATGTGATAGTTATTTTTCATGCTCCATCTCTGAATTGGACTCTAATTCTCCATTATCCATTAAAACAACCATGATACTCAAGGCCATTCCAATTTAAAAAGCTATCATGAATAATTCACCATTGAAAACCCCTTGTGAACTATTGACTTTTATTTAATAAATATATCTCTTCTAAAAGTTGAGATTTTAGCATGTATTAGCTCCAGAATTATCATGGTTATTCAAACTATAACTGATTTAATAGCCATTCACAGTTTCACCTGTATAAATTATTTTATACTTAGGTATGCATGACAAATGAGTCCCATATTGTTATTTATTGTTACTACCTTTCCATGTCAAGATTATGGATATTACTCAAATTTTGCTCAGAATTTGGGATTTGGCATTTGGCATTTGGGATTTTGAAAATTAATTTGAGCAACATGCATAGTCGGGCTTGGATGTGATAGCTGTTTTTCATGCTCCCTCTCAATTGGACTCTAATTTTAAAAGTTATCATGATTAACCATTGAAATTTTTAACATGCATAAACTCTACGATATTTGCCTTCGANAAAAGTTTAATTTTATTAAATTTAATTTAATTATTTATTTTTATTTAATTTATTAAAAAAACTCATTAGTATTCAATAACGGTTAGAAAATCTATCAATTATTAATTGTCAACTTACTGATTCAATATTTTAGGTTATTATTTGTCAAAAAGAAATATTAAAAAGTCTTCAGTAAGTTTTTATAATTTCGAGAGAATCTTCACAATTGGACTATTTCAAGAACTTTATAGTATAAATCGGATTATTTATTAGTTATAATTATTGATTCTTTTATTTATCAATAAACAGTAAAATTTTTTTTATATCCAAAATTGTTATTTATAATATAATCAATTTCAAAATGCCCGATGTTGGAGAATAAGAAGAAAGAAAGCTGAATAAAAAAGATTTATTTATCTTATTTTAATTAATAATAAATGTACATCTAAATTACATATATTGTGTTTATTACAAATATTATAGATTATGCCTCTGCATTTTTTTTACTGAGGGTAGATGGATTTGAAGAAATTACTGGAAGAACAACTTATGATTACTATTAATAAGAAAATTGGAGATTGTTCTAGTAAGTCATTTTTATGGTGTATTTTTCGAGAAGATTACTTTAATAAATAATAATAATAACTTATTATTTAGTTAGAGAGGTAAAATAAAACCAAGGAAATATCAAAACGTGAGGATGATGTAACTTTGGAACTCTCACATTTTATTTTAGTAATAGTCAGATGTAATTTAATATTATTTGATTGAACCTGGATACGGGACAACAGTTATTACTAATGAATACTTAAATTTCATGTGAAGTTTTAATCATTATGTTTTTGGCTCCATTCACGCTACTATTTGTCATGTTGCTGGTGCTCTTTATGGTAAAAAAATATTTTATTCTCTTTCATTCTTTAGTATNTTAAGAACTCCCCCCTCATAATAATAAAATTATCGTCATTAATTTTTTTTTTTAATTAAAAAAAAAATTTTAAAAAAAAATTTTAATTTTTATGATGGAAAAAATGAATTGAAAAGTAAGCAATACAATTAGTATAATTAATTTGTTTGCTCCTTCTTTCTCATCCTTCTTTCCTCACGAAATAGGAAAATATTCATTGTTTTTTGAAATTTGTTGTAAAAATTTAGTTGAGAGAAAAACCTTATGAAAAGGCGATAATACATGTGAATTCTTTCTTATTGGCCAGAATTAATATTGAGTAAAAATAAAAAAGTTTAATTTTATTAAATTTAATTTAATTATTTATTTTTATTTAATTTATTAAAAAAACTCATTAGTATTCAATAACGGTTAGAAAATCTATCAATTATTAATTGTCAACTTACTGATTCAATATTTTAGGTTATTATTTGTCAAAAAGAAATATTAAAAAGTCTTCAGTAAGTTTTTATAATTTCGAGAGAATCTTCACAATTGGACTATTTCAAGAACTTTATAGTATAAATCGGATTATTTATTAGTTATAATTATTGATTCTTTTATTTATCAATAAACAGTAAAATTTTTTTTATATCCAAAATTGTTATTTATAATATAATCAATTTCAAAATGCCCGATGTTGGAGAATAAGAAGAAAGAAAGCTGAATAAAAAAGATTTATTTATCTTATTTTAATTAATAATAAATGTACATCTAAATTACATATATTGTGTTTATTACAAATATTATAGATTATGCCTCTGCATTTTTTTTACTGAGGGTAGATGGATTTGAAGAAATTACTGGAAGAACAACTTATGATTACTATTAATAAGAAAATTGGAGATTGTTCTAGTAAGTCATTTTTATGGTGTATTTTTCGAGAAGATTACTTTAATAAATAATAATAATAACTTATTATTTAGTTAGAGAGGTAAAATAAAACCAAGGAAATATCAAAACGTGAGGATGATGTAACTTTGGAACTCTCACATTTTATTTTAGTAATAGTCAGATGTAATTTAATATTATTTGATTGAACCTGGATACGGGACAACAGTTATTACTAATGAATACTTAAATTTCATGTGAAGTTTTAATCATTATGTTTTTGGCTCCATTCACGCTACTATTTGTCATGTTGCTGGTGCTCTTTATGGTAAAAAAATATTTTATTCTCTTTCATTCTTTAGTATTTTTTTATTTTTATTATATATTTTGTAATACATTTTATAATAGATGACCAGAACTGTGGATGATCTTTATGATGGAGTTTTAACACTTGAACATATTAACAGAATGGAGGTGAAATTAGATAGTTTCACAAGAGAATCTAAAAAGGTCTTTTGGTGATTTCAGTCTGTAAAATTTAATTTTAATTTATATACAGTAATTATTAAGAATACTAACATTTTGTTAAAAAATAAATGACCTTATTCACATACATGGACAATTCATTTACATTTAAAAATAATATGACAATTCCTAAGGTTTTATCTTATAATTTATTGTCTTCATTTAATATTATTATTTAACAGATCATATAGTCTACATTTATTTAAATGTTAGTTTTATGGATTAGAACCAAGGTCATTCCTTTCGTATTATGGTTTGAATAATTAAAATCTGCAACCAAAATTGATAAAAATTATATTGCATTTGGTGCAGGAAAACATGCTTGTTCTGGAAGGTTTGAATTTTTAAATTTATTGTGCTATTTATATTTTTAAAATTTTCAAAAAATACCTAAGCTTATTTTATATTTTTAAGCAGATTTCTTGCTATTAATGAAATTAAAATTTGTATGCATAAATTAATTTTGAATTATCATACTCCGTTTTTTTCCTATGCATATATTCCGAATCGCACGTAAACTTTTCATTTTCGCAATATTAGTCATGGTGCGTGTCAAACCAAATGACAATTAGTTCAAATTCGTGGGTAACCGGATGAAGCAATTTTTCAAGTTTTTAATATCACGTATTAACCATAGTTCAAACTTTATTTCAAATTACAAGTTTTTGATCTTTTATTTTATATTTATTGAGTTTTGAATAATATACTCTCAAAACTACGTATTATTATGATTCTTTTTCAATATCGCATATTGCGGTTCTAAACTTGCAAAAAAGATAGAGCTCATAAAACTCTACTCTGTTAAAATACATATAAAATAATTGTCATTAAAAAGGAAATAATTTTTTTTATGATCCGTAAAATTTTTTCGTAATCCTTAAATCTATTTTCTTTTATTTGTTTCCAATGTATGTATTACTGTTATATTTTTTTTTCATTATTTTTTGTCTTCTTTTTTGCCTTCCTTCCTTAGTTCTTTACTTAGTTCTTTTTTTATAACAAATTTCTTCTCGCTGTCTTTTGCTAAATATCAATATAATTATCGTTTTCTCTCATTGCAGTCTTTTCTTCTTTTGGTTCTTTTAATACTACTCCTTCAATTGTTCTTTATCATTCTGTGTACAATTTCTTTATTTCTTTTAAAGTTTCTTTTCTTGTTCCTTTCCGGAACAATTTTCTTCTGTGTCTTTTGCTAAATATTAATATAAACGTCGTTTTCTTTTTTTCTTCGTAGTCTTTTCTTCTTCTTTTAATAAATAAAATTTTTTTCGTTTGTCTTTTAATACTGCTCCTTCAATTGTTTTTTTTATCATTTCCGTATGCTATAAATAAATGGCCGCGCTTGAAAATAAGTATGAAAAGAAGCCCGCGAAGTAATCATTAAAAAAAAGATATATATTTTTGAATCACTTAAACAATTTTTATTTCTTTAATTATTTTTATTATAGATAGAAAGACGGCAAAAGTACTCTCCATATATGCCTCTTTGAATCAAAAGTAAATTTTTATTGCTTTATGATCATTAGATTAATCATATTCTTCATAATTAATTATTATTATTATTAACTTATTATTTTTATTTTTCAGTTCGAGAGTTCAGACATAACTACAAATATAAAGTTAAATTTTATTACATTTAATTATATTTTTTTTAGTAATAAATTAACAATCATTATTATTGTTACAGGTTAGATTCTTTTTAATTTCGATCATGAAAAAAAATGATATCATATATGTTAATAGTGAGCCCGAATATTTTGGCGTTCAAACTGTTTTGGGGACTTTTGCAATCGAAACAACGAAGCATAGTTCTCCTTTTTTTTTTAAAACAAATATAAATATACTATAGCCGATAGTAGAATCTTTACATTTCCCAATCCATCAAAGGTATCAAGGCATACTCTTTCTCATTTCTTTCTTATAAACTTTAAGTGATAAACATAGTTTATAATATTTATTGATAGGATGAATCTAATTGTAACAACATGTTACATGTCACAGCTATTAGTAGAGCCAATAAAATAGCTTAATCTATGTGTAACTTAAAAGTAAAATACTAAATATTATTGGCTAATACAAGGTTGTTACAAGTAACCTGTTGTTACAAATACATTTATTCTTATTAATATTGCTTATAAATATTTATATTTAGATTAAAACATTTTTAACTCCAAAATAATAAATTTGAATAAATGTTTTTTCGCCCACGTTAATATTCATGCATGGATGCTCAAATTTCATCAATCAATCATCAATCACATGATTTTATTTAAATAACGTTAATTTTATGTAATTCTTTCTTTTCAAAAAAATATTATTATGGTTTCTCTAAACTCACCGCTGACCAATGGGAGACCTTTAATTATAATATTTTCAACAACAGTTCTAATAATATGTGACAAATGAAAGGACCACAAAATTAATTGGTATTCAAGGATAGTTATCGGGGGGGGGAGGGAATGAAAAAAATTTAAAGTTTTGAAACTTAAATAATTCGTTTTTCTCAAGTAATGTTTGCATACGTACATATGTGGAGTTACCTTTTTCGATTACGCTATCAATCATTCGTGATTTATTCGTTTCTCTTAATGGCAAATTTGATTGTATAAAGATGTGGAGAGAATGTTTGCATAAGCTTCAACGGTTTCTCAAGTGCTTATGAACAAAAAAAAATATTATATTACGTGAAATGATCACAACTTAAAAGATAACTATACGTATAATTTACTTTTACCCTGATTTTTGAAAAAAAGTATGAGACAGATTTGTGCTTGCATAAATCTCAAATTAACGTTTTGTAATTGTTTCACATGGAAAGAACGTTTACATAGGGATGCATTAATTGTTGTTGCACTAGGATTTCGAAATAAATTAATAAAATCAGATCATAAATAAATATAAAGACAAAGTATAAATAATGAGGTAAAGATATAGTTAGTCATTAGTTATTATTATTTTTTTAATTTTAAGAGAGGGAGAGAGAAAAAAAAAGACCCATTCTCTATTCTTATACATTCATTTTACATACTTTCAAAAATGCGTCAACAAACTTTACCTATTTTCAATTTTAATTTTGGGTGAAAATGTGGAAAGGGTAAACCAAAATGTCTTAATAATCTTTGTTGTTCGCAATGGGGTTGGTGTGAATCAACTTCTGTTTATTGTGGAACCCTCTTTACGGGAAGTGTATCACTTCTAAGGTTACTTCTTCCAAGGTTACTACTTCCAAAGTTACTTCTTCCAATGTTACTTCCAAGGTTACTACTACTACACCTAAAGTTACTACTACTCCTTCCAAGGTTACTACCGCTACCGCTACTACTCCTCCCAAAGTTACTACCACTACTACTATTCCGCTACTTTTCCTAAACCAAATAGGAAACCAATTTATTCATGTTCAGTACTATTGCAATTACCTTTGACGACGGTCCTTACTTTGTTTATAAGTTATTTCTATAATATTCTTATATTTTATCAGGAAGATAATTAATAAAATAATAGCTTGAATTATTTGAATTCCTTTTTTTTTTATTATAGTGGACTAATGATTTACTCGATAACCTAAAAAATTTAAATGCCAAAGCGACATTTTTCATTAATGACAATAATTGGGGATGTGTTTACGATTACGCTCCCATTTTAAAACGAATAGTAGCCGATGGTCATCAACTCTCACATCATATGTGGGGACATTTAGATCTCGCAACTTTATCACGCGAACAAATCGTTTTTCAAATGACAAACCTTGATTGTTTTCAAATATGTGAATTTTTAATTCTAATTTCAAGAATCTTATATATTCTTTCATAAATAACAAGATCAAAATTGAGGTAAAGGAAATCGTAGGATTATATAATTATATGTAACAAATAATTATTTATCCATTTCCCTACTGTCCAAGATTCCTTTCTGAAAAATAAATGTAAATTTTTTTTTTAAATACTTGAAAAATAAGATTTAATGTAAAGTTTCTAAAAGAAAAGTGGAATAAAGCTTTTAATAATTAATTAAAATGTATATTTCAATTAATTGTTCTATTAATGATTTTCTGTTATTATATTTTATAAAAATATATTATACTGCATATTCACTTACTTCGTTTCATAAATAATAATAGAAAGAACTTAGGCATTGATCCCCCCCTCCTGCTGGAAATAATGCAGGTGGAATTACTGTGAATATGGATTTCTAAAAATAAATCAATAACTAAAAAAAGACTTTTACACTATGTCTCATTCTACTTTCTTCTTATTTTCTAATGTCAGCAATTGACTATAAATGACAATTTTGGATATAAAAAAAATTTTCCTGTTTACTAAAGTTGTCCAAACTAATCATCGAAAACAATACTAAGTAACCTTATTCATGAAGATTCCCTCAAATTATAAAAATTGACATTAAGCAATATTTGAATAAATAATAAAATCAAATTTAATAAAATTAAACTTTTCTAATAATAATCTGCATTCTATTTTAAGTAATACTTATTATTTTTACAATATTAATTCTGACCAATAAGGAAGAATTCACATGTATTATCACCTTTTCATAAATGTTTTCTCTCAACAAAATTTTAAAAAACAATGAATATTCACCTATTTCATGAGGAAAGAAGGAAGAGAAAAAAGGAGCAAACAAATTAATTATATTAATTGTATTGCTTACTCTTCAATTCATTTTTTCCATTACAAAAATCATAATTTTTTTTAAAATTTTTTTTTAATTGAAGAAAAAAAACTAATGATGATAATTTTATTATTATGAGGGAGGAGTTAAATTTTTTTCTCAAGTGATAAAATAAAAATAAAAAATAAATCCTATGGATATATTTTTTATGAAACAATTGTGATTCATACCGTGAGAATTTTCAAGATACTATGTAAATTTACTCCAAAGGTAGGAATTCTAACAAAAAAAATTTTAATTTTTTTTTTAGAATTTTTCATTAAGAAAAATATTGAAGGCAAATATTGAAGGAAATATTGATGGTAAAGCAAATATTGAAAGAAATATTCAGTTTGTTATTGACTACTTTGAAATACACTGATGTTGATTTTTATCACTTCTTAAATTAAGAAATTATATAATCTCTGTCAGTAATTTTAGTTGTAAGATTCTTTATCTGATTAATTCTGCCAGTAGTCATATGCATATCTTAAAGAATAAGCTATGCATGTTAAAGTATAAATCAATTTATACAGGTGAAACAGTAAAAGGTTGGATAATTCCAGAGTTAATACATGTTAAAAATTTCAATGGTTAATCATGATAACTTTTAAAATTAGAGTCCAATTCTGGAGAAGGAGCATGAAAAACAGCTACCACATCCAAGCCTGACTATGCACACTGCTCAAATTAATTTTCAAAATCCAAAATGCCAAATGCCAAATCCCAAATTCTGAGCAAAATTTGAGTAATATCCATAATCTTGACATGGAGAGGTAGTAACAATAAATATCAATATGGTCATGCATACCTAAGTATAAAATAATTTATACAGGTGAAACTGTGAATGGCTGTTAAAAGATAATTCTGGAGCTAATGCATGTTAAAATCTCAACTTTTAGAAGAGATATATTTATTAAATAAAAGTCAATAGTCCACAAGGGTTTTTCAATGGTGAATTATTCATGATAACTTTTTTTAAATTGGAATGGCCTTGAGTATCATGGTAATAGAGAATTAGAGTCCAATTCTTGAGAGGATGCATGAAAAACAGCTACCACATCTAAGCTTGATTTTACATGTTGCTCAAATTGATTAATTTTCAAAATCCCAAATTCTAAGCAATTTGAACAACATGTATAATCTTGACATGGAGAGGTAGTAATGATATGGGACTCACTTACCAATTTATACAGGTAAAACTGTGAATGGCTCATTAAATCAGTTTGAATAACCATGATAATTTTAAAGCTAGATAACTTTTTTAAATTGACTATCATGAGAATTAAATTCTGGACAGGGAGCATGAAAAACAGCTACCACATCCAAACTTGACTATACATGTTTCTCAAATTAATTTCCAAATCCCAAATGTCAAATGCCAAATGCCAAATTCCAAAGCTCAAACTCTAAGCAAAATTTGAGCAACATGTATAATCTTGACATGGGGAGGTAGTCTTGTAATTAGAATTAGTACAATTTAAATCCCTCAATGAAAAACAATTAAAGGGCAAATTTGGTATCAGCAGCTACAGTAATTTTAGTTTGAATAATATATATTAAAGTTGGGTTTGCTTATTGGTTAAACTTAATTGTTTACACTGGTAAAATGAATCTTTACCGTTTATTTGGTTTGATGGAAAATCAAGATTGTTATTTTGAAAAAATTGAAGTGTTTAACATCTGAATTGATTCTATTTTGTTGGTTTCTAAAATCACTGAAATAATTAATAGAGACAGTTGAGAATATATATCAATATGTTGCTTAAATTGCTCAAATTTGAGATTTGGCATTTAATAATATGAGATTTAGGGATTTGGTATTTGGCATTTGGGAATAAATTAATAATATAAGATTTAGGGATTTGGCATTTGGGAATAAATTAATAATATTAGATTTAAGGATTTGGCATTTGGGATTACATTTGGGACTATATTAATAATATGGCATTTGGCATTTGGATAATATGTCATGTATAGTTGAGGACATGACTAAAGTTATTAAAAATATAAAAAATTTTTAGACATAACTAAAATTATTAAAAATATAAAAAAAATATATAAATTAATTACCAATGGTTGTCACATATAAATCTTTTTATATTTACTAATTGAAATTAAAAGTGGTACTAAGTAATATTAAAGCTAGATTTGTGGTGCATCAGTAAACATTTTGGATCCATATTATAAGAATTGAGTAAATACTCTCCATTTTAATTTTCTATAATAATTTTGAATATTTGCTAATTATTTTCTCAATTTAAGAAATAGGATTGACATTTTTACAGCAGATTTCCATATTTTTTCTTTAAGATAATTTGTATTATTTTTAATGATCAATTGGTAAATAAACGCGACAACAATTGGTAATTAATTTCAGATTTGTGAGACAAAATTATCAATTAAAAGAATCCCTGAAACTAATTAACCAAATTTTGATTATTTGATTTTGGGACAAATGTATTATTGTTGATTATTAGCCTCATTATCCCATTTTTTTATTTACTAATTTATCATTAAAAGTGATATTAACTAATATTAAAAGAAGAAATATAACACTTATGCAGTAAAAATGCCAACCCTATTTCGTAAGAATTGAGAAAGTAATTAGCAATATTCAAAAATTATTATAGAAAATTAAAATGGAGAGTATTTACTCAATTCTTATAATTAATATAGGTCTAAAACTTTTACTGTTGATATACTATATATCTAACTTTAAGATTACTTTTCATTCTATTAGTAAATAATAAAGGATTTATATGTGACAATAATTCAATTATGTCAAATTTATCAGTTGATCCAAATTTTATTCAATAAATTATATTTAATGCATTTTAAGACTAAAATAATAATAAAATAACAATGATTTTATTAATGTAATAAATTGGTTCATAATACATAATAATAAAATTTTTTTGTGTGATTAATAAATAAATGCATGTTATTTTTATTACGGACAAAAAAAAATAGTAAATTATTACGGTAAAATAATATTGTGACATGTAATCAGACAGACATGTTACTTTTTTTAAAAAAAAAATTTAATGCATCAAAAACGGAACTTTTGTATCCCTTTATTTTTCTACGTTTCCGGACACTTAGGTCACAAGTTCACATTGTGTGAAATATTATACCGATGAAATCACTATGGATATAACCTGTCTGCTTTGCCCCACGTAGATCGACAATTATTATTTTGTTAGCCGTCATTTTTTCCGTCTCTGCGTGGGTTAGGTTATATCCTGTGCACCACATTCGCATGAGTTTTCAGGATATAACCTGTCTGCTTTGCCCCACGCAGATCGACAATTATTATTTTGTTAGCCGTCATTTTTTCCGTTTCTGCGTAGAACAATAGGGGTTAGGTTATATCCTGTCTGCGTGGTCAAAAGCAGACAGGTTATATCCTGAAAATTTCATGCGAATGCGCTGATCCTGTATGAAATCTGAAAATTTCATGCTGGATGAAATTGCCTTTTTTAATCTGTATAAATGTATATCTTATTGTAATTTACTATTCTGTTTTTTCGAACATAAACTTGGTTGCTCAATTCTAGGACCAACATTTTGCGTGTTTTGTGTAATGAGATAAAAATAAATGTGAATTTTTTTGCATACTAAAAGCATTTTGCAATTTTAAACGTAATTTACTTTTCTTTTTTTTCAAAAAATAAATTTCTACCTTTCATACCATAAGTAAGCAAAAAAAAATGTCTCGTAAAATATGCCCAGAATGCAATCAAAAAGATACTTCCTATAATTGGTGCAAACCATGTAACTCGAAACATCTCCAAAATGATTTTAATAATTGGACAAGTGGAAATGACAAAATAGATAAATTCATTCTTTATGCTCAACTAAATGCTAATGGTCATCGGCAAGTAATAGAATGGATACCATATGATAGATTTAAAGATGTTAAACAAATAGGTAAAGGCGGATTTGGAACAATACATTATGCTAAGTGGATTGATGGATCAATTGATAAATGGGATATTGAAAATCAACAATGGAAAAGACATGGTGAAGATGAAGAAGTGGCATTAAAAAAGTTTGATAATTTTGTGAATTTCAACGATGTCTTAACTGAGGCAAATATTTTGTATTTAATTTTAATTTTCAAATTATTTTATAACGTTTTAACTATAAATTAAAAATGTTTATATTATTAGATGGAAATTCACTTAAAAACATGGACTGATAATAATTATTCTTCAATTCGATTTTATGGAATTACACAAGATCCAGAAACAAACTCATATATGATGGTTTTGCAATATGCAGAAGATGGAAATCTTCGAGAATATTTAAAAATTAATTTTAATAATATTAATTGGTTACAAAAATTACGTAATCTGTATTATTTATCTTACGGATTAATGGAGATTCATAAATTAGATATAGTTCACCAAGACTTCCATCCTGGAAATATTTTGTCATATGATTTTAAATCTGATTTACTGATTTCAGATTTTGGATTAAGTAAACTAACAGAGGCGAATCCAAATAATCCCGAAAAAAAGAAGATATTCGGTGTATTACCATATATTGCTCCAGAGGTATTAAGTGGTGATGAAGAATATACAAAAGCTGCCGATGTATATTCATTTGGAATTATTGCTTACGAAATAGTTACGGGCTTCCCTCCATATCCTGACATACCACACGATAAAGATTTAGCCATGAAAATATGCAATGGATTACGACCAAAAATTCCATTTCATATTCCAAAATTAATTACAAGAATGATTATGAGGTGTTGGGATGCTCGAGTTACATATAGACCCACTTTTAAAGAATTATATGATGAGTTGAGGAAAAACTTTAATGATTATTATAAATATTTAGAAGACAGGAAAAATAAAGATTCAGAAATTGTAATTCAAATTAAAAAAGCTGAAGAATTTTCAGAAAATCAAGAATCAACCAATTCAACAACTACAACTCCTCTTAATTATCAAACACATCCACAAGCAATTTATACCAGTCGACTTCTTAATTTTTCAAAACTTCCAAAACCCAAGAACGAAGAAAATTTCGAAAGGGAACTTGAAGAATTAACTAAATTTACTTCTGCTTTAAGTATTGGTAAGTATTATTATATTTTTATTTATCTCTTTTTATAATTAATTATATTAATTCATTTCTATGTTATTTAGGCGATTCTGGAAGAGTTAATTTGGATATGTCTGATTTTTAAATTTTATTTGACATTATATATTATTTATTTGTATTTTACTTATTAAATTATAAGCACCACCTATTAGTTTTTTTTTTTTTTTTAATATTAACACTAGGCAGAGAGTACAAATTCAATTTGTAATTTTGATTTTATAAAATAAGAAAATAATAATAAAGGAAATTTGAATTTATCATGAAATCGACTAGAAGTGTTAAAATATAATATTTCAACGATTTAACATTATTGAATGTTATGATGCACGCGTTTTTTAAAATTATTATAACGTGTGACATGTACAAAAAAATTCCCAAAAATATTAAAGATTGAATATTAAATATATAAAAATTAATTATTATTATAACGTACAAAAAAATTCCCAAAAATTTCAAAGATTAAATGTTCATATATTAAATCTTTAAAAATGTCTGACTTTTTTTTTCAATAATCATTGATAATATAATTTAAAAAAAAAAAGAAATAAAAAAAGAGACTAGACTAACGTTTAAGATCATCAAGATTATTATTTTTTGTAGTAGTTGTAATTTAGATTCATTTTTTTATGTTCTTTTAATATAAAAAACCAAAAAATTTTCCCATNTTTTTTTTTTTTTTTTAATATTAACACTAGGCAGAGAGTACAAATTCAATTTGTAATTTTGATTTTATAAAATAAGAAAATAATAATAAAGGAAATTTGAATTTATCATGAAATCGACTAGAAGTGTTAAAATATAATATTTCAACGATTTAACATTATTGAATGTTATGATGCACGCGTTTTTTAAAATTATTATAACGTGTGACATGTACAAAAAAATTCCCAAAAATATTAAAGATTGAATATTAAATATATAAAAATTAATTATTATTATAACGTACAAAAAAATTCCCAAAAATTTCAAAGATTAAATGTTCATATATTAAATCTTTAAAAATGTCTGACTTTTTTTTTCAATAATCATTGATAATATAATTTAAAAAAAAAAAGAAATAAAAAAAGAGACTAGACTAACGTTTAAGATCATCAAGATTATTATTTTTTGTAGTAGTTGTAATTTAGATTCATTTTTTTATGTTCTTTTAATATAAAAAACCAAAAAATTTTCCCATCCAATCGCACAAAGTAAAATTTCAACAAAATTCCCATCCAATTGCATGTAAAAAAAACCTAAATCTACAAAAAAAAAATAGTAATAATAATAGTGGTAGTAAATTATATTTAATAATAATGAGTATGAGATAAATTTTTAAAAAAGAATGGAAGAATGAAAATTCAAGGGCGTACGTAATAATTAATTTATCTTTTATCTTAACTAAATTGGGCCAACAAGATTTTCTCCATTTTTCTTCCAATAATCGGAATGAACTTTGAAAAAAGTGACGTGGATCTGTCTTTTTTCGAATTCGATCATTTTCTGCGAATGATGGATAATGGATGTTAATATAAAGAATAAAATAGATGTGATACAGAATCAATAAAGAAATAATAATTTTACCTTAATTAAGGACATTCATCGATAAATCTTGGCACATTCAGCATATAATTCTTGTAGGCGAAATACTTCTTGTGAAAGTAATTCATACTTTTGTAAGCTCTCAAAGAATTCATCGCGTCCATATTGGGGCAAACATTTAACCAAAGATCAATAAACTATAAAAAAAATAATAAATATTAAATAAATATTAAATAAATAATAAATAAATAAATAATAAATAAATAAATAAATAAATAATAATAAATAATAAATAATAATAATTAAATAATAATAAATAAATAAATAAAAAATAATAATAAATAACAATAAATAATAATAAATAAATAATAATAAATAATAATACCTCTTCAATGGCTTTTTGAATAATAACCCGCAAAATTTCTCTTAAACGTTCAAACTCGAAATTTAACTAAAATATAATAAATAAATATTATAAATTAACAATAAATAAAATCAATCAATGAATAAATATTAATAAATTAGCAATAGAACATACTTTCTCAAAATACTCTTCATCAAATTATCATCACAAAGTTAAATCAATTCCTCCACAGGAATTTTCAAATCCCATATAAGTGGTTTACATCTCAAGTTTCACTTTTTAAACTTGATAATCATTTTCAAATGATTTCTCAAAATTTCCAATTGATCGAAACTTAACCTTAATCCCGTGGATAGGTCCATTTAATAATATTGAAATTCTTTATTCGTGAATTCTTGAATCTGTCGAGTTAGTTAGGGGTCAACTGTTACTTCATCACCATCGTCATCTCTTTCCGAGGCATCATTATTATTATTATTATTATTATTCAAATTATTCCTTCGATTTTTGACGGTCTCTTGTAAGTTTCAAAAAGTTCTTTGGGATCACTCCTATTAGTGAATAAAGCGTTCCTTTATCTATCTCATCTTGTGGAGTGTGCACATTCTTCAAATGATTCACATGTAAATGCACAGATTAATAAATATAAATAAATAGAATGTGGGATGGAATAATAATCAAATAATTTAATTATTATTATTATTGTTGTTATTATTTTAATTATTTTAAGATTACATACCACAATTCGGACCATTTCATCATATTTATTCTGCACCTATCAGTAGTCAAATAATAATGATTTATAAATAATAATTTATTAATTATAAAAATTATTATATCCAAACCGGTAAAACTACTGAAAACTCAGGTCAGAATCGAAAAGCTACAAGAAAATAAATTAAAATTAAATTAATAAAATAAAATAAATAATTAATTAATTAAATAAATTAAATTAAAAAATAATAAAATAAATTAATAATAAATTAAATAAACAAATTGGGAGAATAAATGAATTAAATAAATAAATCGGTGAAAATAAATAAATTAAATAAATCAAATAAAAATAAAATAAAATAAATAAAATGAATTAAATTAAATTACCTCGATTGGAGGTACCTGATATTCGCTATTCAATTCTTTAACAAACACTGATAAATGTTTACCCATGTTTTAACATCATTTTGTGTTATGGTAGCTTCCTGTAAAGAATAAAACGGACGTTTTTAATAATAATATTTAATAATTAATGATAATGATAAAATAAATACCTCTTGCAATAAATTAATGAATTGCGAATCGAAAAAAGTTTTCATAAGTATTATAACTCAATTCATAACTCATCGAAGCGAACATATGGTATTATTTTATCAATATTTCGACCAAATAAATTACAATTATCTTCTAATTTCGACCTAAAATCCAATTCGATTCAATTTAATTCAAGTAAAGTCCAAGTCAAGTATAGTGAAATCGCATATAATATTTAATAAATTAGATCATTCATTCATCCGTTATTATTATATAAATAAAAAAAAAAGCGGAATATAATATTTAGATTCATTATTATTATTATTAAAAAAAGAAACGAGAAAGAGAAGGAAATAAAAGAAATCCTGTGCACTGTGAAATTAAATATTCCTGAATTGATGCACGTTGGCGATCTTTTTTAATATCTGTAGTAGTACTTCATTTATTATTATGCAATAGTTTAACGATTTTCTTGAATACTTCGATTATAAACAATTATTTTATAAATGAAAAATGAAATAGAAAAAATAAAGTTTTAATAAAACATCAAGCAATAAGTGAAATTGAGAATCAAGATATTTTACCATAAAATACCGGTAGTTTTTGCTTTTTTGTTATCGATTGTTTCCATTTTAATAAAAATGTCATTAGTATTAAAATTTGCAATTTAAAATTTAAAAATATTACCACTAGAATTATTGATGAATTTTCTTTTATGAAACGGAAAGATTGTTACTTGATACTTCTTGACCTATATTAGATGATTCCAATTATAAATTTCTCAAGTGCTCGATATTGCTAAACTGCTCATAAGGTATCTCATAACCAATCTACTCAAATAAATGTATATATTAAATTATTATTATACTTATATATTAATCTCTATTATATTATAATTACCCTATCATCATGTAAAACTATTTTTGACTATTAAATTAAATTAATTAAAAATTTCTTACCCTCTTCCTCATGTTAATTCTTTTAATTTATCGATTTTCAAATCTGTAAAATAATTATATATTTAATTTAATCTGATTGTTCTTTAAGTGCTAAAAGTACTAAACAACTTATCATTTTGTATATACAAGATCATTATTCATGCATGGAAATAAACCTACTATCTCATAATATTGAGTTCATTCTCAGAAATAATGTTGTCCCCATCACCATCACCACCACCACCACCATCTTGGCATCCCAACGTATCTATGCAGAGTCTCAAGCTCAAAATAGAAATGCCTCCTCTCAGAGCTCTCAAACTATTACCTTGTTTCAGACATTAACAATTTCAGATTGTATTTCATACTGGAATCAAGTTGCAGAATGGTTTGAGAANAATTTCTCAAGTGCTCGATATTGCTAAACTGCTCATAAGGTATCTCATAACCAATCTACTCAAATAAATGTATATATTAAATTATTATTATACTTATATATTAATCTCTATTATATTATAATTACCCTATCATCATGTAAAACTATTTTTGACTATTAAATTAAATTAATTAAAAATTTCTTACCCTCTTCCTCATGTTAATTCTTTTAATTTATCGATTTTCAAATCTGTAAAATAATTATATATTTAATTTAATCTGATTGTTCTTTAAGTGCTAAAAGTACTAAACAACTTATCATTTTGTATATACAAGATCATTATTCATGCATGGAAATAAACCTACTATCTCATAATATTGAGTTCATTCTCAGAAATAATGTTGTCCCCATCACCATCACCACCACCACCACCATCTTGGCATCCCAACGTATCTATGCAGAGTCTCAAGCTCAAAATAGAAATGCCTCCTCTCAGAGCTCTCAAACTATTACCTTGTTTCAGACATTAACAATTTCAGATTGTATTTCATACTGGAATCAAGTTGCAGAATGGTTTGAGAAATTGTTTTTGTCCACAGAAACAGGCTTGTCAGTTTGTCCTCAAGTTTAATGGTAAAAAGATTACAATTCTTTCAAAAGACAATTCAATAGATGACTTCAAGATATCCTCTCCATTAATACAGAATTCAGCATTCTACCAGATAAATATTTTATTTTTTATATTAAATTGTATTTGTTCAAAAAATAATATGACCATGGATTTTTGATTCGCCTAGTTTTTTATAAAAAATAAAAATTGCAATACAGATAAAACCCACTACACCCATTCCTGTTCCAAGTACAATCAGTAATTAAAAACTTTCCCTATGAAAAAAATGCATATTGTATTTCATATTTATTGCTATCAATATGTATTATTTATCTTATTCTTTTCTGTATATATTTCAAATCTTTAATATATTCTATTTTACCATGTGAAACTGTTAAAAAAAAAGTTTTTTTTTTATTTTTATTTTACTATATGTAGGTTTATTCAAAAGTATTATTGGATTCTGAATTAAGAACTTTTCGAATAAATAATCTGTAATTTATCTATAGCCCGCTTTGCCAATATATTGTAAACCCTCTTCTATAACTTCAAGATTCTCAATATCTAGTTTCACTTATAGATACAAGAGAAGTACTTTTTTTTATTTATTTCTGTATTAATTTTTTTTACTTTCATAGATAATTCATTCTCATTTCTCATGGTAATCCCAATTGAAGTTCAGTTGAATTTCTACATGCTTTACAAGAAATTAGTCATTTATTGGTAAATTTTGTAAAAGCATTTATTCTTACATTTTCCTTTTCTTCATTTTTATTATTAATTTTGCATATTAATTCTTGTCTTGAACATTGAAATGAATCTTGTGAAACTGGTTGATCAATTTGATTATAAAAACCAGAGATTTCTTCAAAAGCTCTATTCACTTGTACAGATATTCTTGATTATTTTGTCTTCATGGATTCACTTGACATATTGAATGGTTTAAAAAATGCAAATTATTCTTTTTTCCACGTTCACATTCTACATCTTTATTTAGCATTAAGAAATATATGTGTATTAGGATTTTTTTTCTATTTGAAAATAATTTTAAAATTATTTTTTACAATAAATTACATAAAAATTTAATTAAAAAAAAATATTCGGTTGCAACTTTAGTAGAAGATTCCTTCAATTCTATTTTTTGTTTATAATTTTCTCCAAATAAAATTCTAAAAATTGGTTTATTTGATTCATATTTAATTTCACATTTAACAATGTGTTGTAAATTTCCTTTATCCCAACTAGTTTGAGCTATATAATTATCAAGAATTTAAATTGGTTTCCAGCTTGTGATCGGGTAGATGTGTATTAAGAGTATTTTCAGAAGGATAAAATTATTTTTTAATAAATTATGAGCATATTTGGTACTTTTTTGTTGTAATGAAAAAGTAGTAGACTCAGGATATTTGTTTTCATTATGAGAAATCATGAAAAATAAATGTTCGTTTTTAAAATTTATAATTTAGTTATTTATTTTTAATGAGTGTCATAAAAATTGTTTCGTGCGCGATCATATGATCACATAAAATATTTAATTGACTTACTGTAACATAAGTTTGTAATGATATGATGATATATAGAATCATAATAATTTGCAAATGCAGTTAAGTGAATTTTTAGCTCTAATTTCAAAATCTCTAACATTTATCTACTGCCAACTATTTCAAGAATCTTGTTTTTATGTAAAATAAAAATTACAATACACTTCTTTTATGAAAAATAAAAATTGCAATATAGATCAAAATCACTATACCTATTCCTGTTCCAAGCCCAATCAGTAAAGGCTTTAAAAACTCTGGAGTAGAAGTAGTGGAAGGGGAAGATTCAAAGCGTATAACCCACGTATTATTTGTTATATCATAAAGATATGCTTTGGAACTATACGTTTGATTATCTATGTCGTATCCTAAAAAAAATTTGATAAATGTCATTGCCATAATATGATTACTATAAATATTGATCTATTTACTTACCAAATGTAATTATCATATAATTATAATATAAAATTGCTGTATGTCCTTAAATAGATGGTGGAAAATTGTCTTTGGAACTACTTGGAATTGACCATTCATATGGAGATTTGTTGGTATCCAATATAATCATTTTGAAACCAAAAACATGGAGATTCCGAATATTATAGGGCTAACACTAGTAGAATTTATTGAACGTCCCCCAAATATAATAATATATCCATCTGGTGCTATATAATAATTTTTACGTTAATATAAATTTTTATGTTTCAGAAATAATTAATAATTTGGATACCTACTTAACACAGAAGCGAAATTCGATCTTGAATCAATATCATCACCAGTGACATCCTTAGAATTAAATATAATTGATAAGTTATTATATTATATTTACTTTATATAAATTAATATTAAATAAATACCATATATGACCATTCATTTTCTTTTGTATCAAAGAGTTTAATCCATTTGACAATAATATATTGATATTTACGAATAGAATTTGAATAATTCATCAGTTTATTTGAAATATTTACACTTTAATTTTTACAAGATCTTTTCCGTCTTGTTCACCAAAATAAACAATAATTCCATTTGGAAAAATACCAGCTGAATATTTACTGCTCAGTGGAGGAAGGTTGTCAAAACTTTATTGGTTTCTAACGTCTCAATGTGTGCTAGATCCATGAAAAATTTGTTATCTATATTAAATCAAAGTAATGCGCGAACCTGTAATTTATATTGATCCACAAAAAGCCTGTGAACTTGATATTAGTATTGATTTGCAAAAAATCTATTATCATCCTTCCGGATATCAAAGAACTAGTAAAAAGCTTTATGAAATTTCACATAATGCCGGGTTCGATTTTACATTTGCCGAAGTTCAAGAATGGCTTGAGAGACAATTATTACACTTAATTTATAAACCTCGACCAAGGTATATTCCTTGTGCTAGTTTTAATAAAATTACTGTCCCAATGAAAGTTATACAAGCTGATTTATGCTATATGCCTCACGATAAAATAGGAAATAAGATTTATAAATATGCTTTAACATGTGTTGATGTAGCAAGTCAAACTAAGTGGGTTTGTCCTTTAACCGAACGGGATTCTGGTAGTGTTGCTAAAGGATTTATAAAACTTTTTAAATTTTATAACTTTCCTCTTACACAATTGGAGACATTGCAAACAGATTATGGTCCAGAATTTTATGGGAAATGTGAAGAGTTAATGATTAAGTATAATGTAAAAATTAATCGAAGCAAATCNTCAAGAATGGCTTGAGAGACAATTATTACACTTAATTTATAAACCTCGACCAAGGTATATTCCTTGTGCTAGTTTTAATAAAATTACTGTCCCAATGAAAGTTATACAAGCTGATTTATGCTATATGCCTCACGATAAAATAGGAAATAAGATTTATAAATATGCTTTAACATGTGTTGATGTAGCAAGTCAAACTAAGTGGGTTTGTCCTTTAACCGAACGGGATTCTGGTAGTGTTGCTAAAGGATTTATAAAACTTTTTAAATTTTATAACTTTCCTCTTACACAATTGGAGACATTGCAAACAGATTATGGTCCAGAATTTTATGGGAAATGTGAAGAGTTAATGATTAAGTATAATGTAAAAATTAATCGAAGCAAATCAAAAAAAAGACAAGGTATAATTGAGAGATTTAATCGAACTTTGCAAGAGTGGGCATTTTTTATTCAAGATGCTGTAGAGTTATTGTTACCCTCAATAGAGCGCTGTAGAGCTTGGGTTACAGATTTGACTATATTTCTTGAAAAACTTAATAATACTGTAACTCGATTAATTGATATGTCCCCCTGCCGAAGCTCGAAAATTAAAACATGTATATGCTATGTCATCTAAACCGAGATATGGTCCTATGGGATATGATGAAGTTCGATTGACTTATAGTGATTCTGTTTTATATTTACTTAATCCTGATGAATTAAAAGGCGGAAAAAAGCGTGTTACTGATTGTAATTGGTCTCCTCAAATTTATCATATCAAAGAATCTCTGGTACAAAAAAATCAACCGGTTTTATATTGGTTGGAAGATATTGATGGCAATGGACCAAAGCGGTCTTTTGTCCAAGAAGAATTGATGATAGTTAGAAATATTGAATACCCACCTCAGAGGATACTTAGGAGTAGTGTTCCGATCCTATTTCAAAATACAATCCGAATTAGATCCGGATTTTCTTGATCAAATCCAAATTAGATCCGGATTTTCTTGATCAAATCCAAATTATAAATCCTTATCCTTAAATATTTAGGATTTATCCTTATTTTTAGGATCCATCCTTATTTTTAGGATCCATCCTTATTTTTAGGATCCATCCTTATTTTTAGGATCCAT
>PQFF01000038.1:322335-339421 GCA_003547095.1 Diversispora epigaea
CAAAAATTTAGACCTATATCTTTGAAATTGAGTATATTGTTAACGGTTAAAGTTTGAATAGCAAAAAAAATTTAAATAATAATTATTTGCTCAATTTTTAAAATATAGATCTGAAATGTTTACAAAAGATGTGTATTATTCTCATCTTTAAGATTACTTAGTACTATTTTTGACATTTACTTATTAAAATAAAAAGTTTTATTTGTATAAACAATAATGAATTATTTTTAAGTTGTAATAAATATTTTTATAGTAATTATTAAAAAACAAATTGATTGTACCATGTGTATCTCTTAACTTTTAAACTTGATATAACATCTTGGCACTATGAAAATAGTCTCTTTACTAATTGAAAAAACAAAAAATAATATTTTAAAAATTTTTATTATCTTTTACATTAACTTCTTTTAATTCTATTACATTAATTTAAATATTTTTTTTCATCCTCAAATATTTGGAATGCTAAAAATAATTTGGGATGCCAAAATTAATTTGGGATATCAAAAATAATTTGGGATGCCAAAATTAATTTGGGATGCCAAAAATAATTTGGGATGCCAAAAATAATTTGGGATGCCAAAATTAATTTGGGATGCCAAAAATAATTTGGGATGCCAAAATTAATTTGGGATGCCAAAAATAATTTGGGATGCCAAAATTAATTTGGGATGCCAAAAATAATTTGGGATGCCAAAATTAATTTGGGATGCCAAAAATAATTTGGAATACCAAAATTAATTTGGGATGCCAAAATTAATTTGGGATGCCAAAAATAATTTGGAGTGCCAAAAATAATTTGGATTTGGGATTTGGGATTGGGATTTGGGATTTGGGATTTTGGCATTTGGATTTTGAATTTGGGTGGCAGGTATAGTTTAAAATAGCTTGTCTAATATTCGGTTCATTTTTGTAATAAGAATTGCTGAATGCTTTTATTTTTGTATTATATATCTCTTCATTGGGGAGTAGTTGTCTGGCTCTGACTATAATATATTGCTCTTGATCTTCTGATTTGTGCAATTCATCAAGGTGGTTTTTATAATAAGCCATGAAACCTATATTTCTATCCTTGTTATAAAAGTTACCTACTCTTAATATATCAATTATTAATTTTTCGATATCTTGCCATGTTGGGAGATGGGTTTCAGTCTCGGTAGATAATTGATCGATATTTTGAATAGTAGATGACATTTGAATATGTGTTACGTTTTGATTATCTAAAGTTTTGTATATAATACTTTATAAAAGTTTTTGTTTAAATAAATATTTCAGTATTATAAAAATGATAGGTGAATATACCTGCCCATTCTATCATAATTCCGGTAAAGTTTGTGGAAGAAGCTGTATGCGAGCTGAAGGGTGTAGTTATCATTGGAAAGCTAAAAAACGTGTCCCTTGTAATGATTGTGGGAAGCCTACCGGATCAATTTCTGGTCGTTGCCCTTTACATACTAGAGGGTTTTATGTTGCTCAACATCATCAGTAAATTTTTTTAAACGTAAGCCTTCGAAGTCCTTCACTCCGATAACCTTCGAATACCTCCAACATAAACGTAATATTTACGAAGGTTATTGGTACCGAAAACCTTCATTTTTATTAATAAAACGTAATACTCCGGAGGTTATTGATATCGATAACCTTCAATAACCTTCACTTTATCATAATAAACGTAATATTTGCGAAGGTTATTGGTCCGATAACCTTCAATAACCTTTGAAAACGAAATTATTACAATAACCTCCAACATAAAAAATTTCCTGATGATTATAATAGGCTTCGATCAAATACCAATGCCCAAACTCGAGATACACAAAAAAGACCTTATGAGGAGATAATCAATATCATTAAAGTTATGCTTGCAAATATACGAGAAAAAACTTATGAGGAAATAATGGATGCTCATAGAGATAAGCTTACAAATCTTAATATTACTCTTTGCAGAGAATGCCTTTATCCAATAAATATAGAAGAGGGAGAATATTGTAATAATTGCCAGCCTGGTCCACTACTATAGTAGAATACATGGTGTGGCTTCAAAATTAGATTCTAGCTATAAGGTTAGACTTTGTCTCAACTTTTTTCGATATATTTTGAGGTTAGACTTTGTCCCAACTTTTTTTTGATATATATGTATATATAAAGTATATTGGAATAGAATCAAGGGTATAAAATAATCGTTTCTAGATATGAAATTAGACTTTGTCCCAACTTTTTTTTTTCGATATATATATAATGAGGTTAGAGCTTTGGCCTAACTTTTTGATATAAGAAAAAAGCTTTCAGTGACGACGGAAAAGTAAAATGATATACAAATTGAGGTTAGACTTTGTTCTAACTTTTTTTTTCGATATATATGTATAATGAGGTTAGACTTTGTCTCAACTTTTTGATATTTTTTTGATATTCTTTATGATGAGAATAATTGATTTGGACGTTAAGAGAAATAGCAAAAATTAGTTATTCTACAAGAACCGCAAAATAACTAAAAATCTTTTATTAGAGGTTAGACTTATTTATATCGATAAAAATTTTAATATCTTTTTTATATAGCTATTTTATATTGATAACAATTTTGAAAGCTAATATGTTAACTATGCTCCACTGCGCTCCGCAGCTGTTTCGCATTCACCCTTTGGGGTTCGTGTTTCACAGTAACAGAAAACTAAATGGTATTTAGAAAAGAAGTAGAATAGTAAAGAAAATAATATTAAATTTAAGCTTGCTGATGCGCATCACACTCAGCTTCAGGACATTCGTCCTTTAGCTTCTTGCTCCTTTTTTTATAGCAAGCAGAGTAGTAATATGAGATGTGGCCAAAAAAAAAAATCACACCTCATTCGAGTGTGGCGAGAAAAAAATTAAGCAAAATGATATAAAAATCGATATAAGAGAAAAGCTTTCTGTGTGGCGAGAAAAGTAAAATGTTATACATATTGAGGTTAGGGATCCTGTCCCAACTCTCTCAGAAACATACTACTGATGGATATTTTTATTAAATTTTCATCACAGACTGTATGTAAATTAATTTATTATTTGCTTTTGTTTAAAAAAATAATGATTTTTATTAAGCAACTTTAATAATGCATTTAATTCTTTATTTTTGTAAGATTTTAAATCGGATTTTTTTTGGTGAATCGTGCATAACATGAATTTTTTAATAAAAAAAAATTTATATAATAAACTTATAAAACTTTTTATTATTATCGAATCAATTGATTTTAGATTATTTTATTAAAAAATCATTAAAAAAACATCACAATGATAAATTGCTTAATAATTTATTAAATATATCTATTATAGTAAAAAATCGTTTATTTATTTAATAACGTTATCATATATAATTTTCATTAGTATAATAAAATATTGATCGACAAAAAAATCACGATTTTCATTAATTTGCTGGGTGGTAGTGTATCTGGGGACAGAGAATTTTTTTACTTACAGAAATCATATTTGTCATCCAATATTCATCACCCGCAAAAACAACACGTGAAATATTTCTGATTACACACCAATCAAAATTTATTTCGCGAAAAAATTTCTGGTGATACTAGGGTAGCTTATTTCATAGAGATGATGGTGAAACTACCTAATTTCACCAATGACACTGGTGTAACTGGTGCACCAAAGGTACAACTTGAAGATAATTTATGCACCTGGTGAAAAAAATAATATTGGTGATATATATAATAATGGTGAAACTGATGATATTGGTGAAATGTGGTGAAATTAGTGATGAAACTGGAGAAACAGTATCACATCANACAATGATAAATTGCTTAATAATTTATTAAATATATCTATTATAGTAAAAAATCGTTTATTTATTTAATAACGTTATCATATATAATTTTCATTAGTATAATAAAATATTGATCGACAAAAAAATCACGATTTTCATTAATTTGCTGGGTGGTAGTGTATCTGGGGACAGAGAATTTTTTTACTTACAGAAATCATATTTGTCATCCAATATTCATCACCCGCAAAAACAACACGTGAAATATTTCTGATTACACACCAATCAAAATTTATTTCGCGAAAAAATTTCTGGTGATACTAGGGTAGCTTATTTCATAGAGATGATGGTGAAACTACCTAATTTCACCAATGACACTGGTGTAACTGGTGCACCAAAGGTACAACTTGAAGATAATTTATGCACCTGGTGAAAAAAATAATATTGGTGATATATATAATAATGGTGAAACTGATGATATTGGTGAAATGTGGTGAAATTAGTGATGAAACTGGAGAAACAGTTTCACATCAGGAAATTTTTAAGGGCGAATATATCCAGGTTTATTCGCTATTAATAAAACTGAATTATATCTGGATATATTCGCAATTTATCTGAATATAATCTGAATATATTCGGTGTAACATATGAATTAATCTGGATAAATGCGGATTAATCTGGATTAATGCGATTTATGCGGATAAACCTGGGGGTGGGCAATTATATCCGGATATATTCGTCTTTAAAAATTTCCTGATGCACCAATAGTTTATAAAAATTTTGATTTATAGAAAATATAAATAATCTATATATGTGTGATAAAAGATCTACAAGATTTTGATTAATTCTATGCAAATGTTTTTTATATTAACTCTATGCAAAGTTTTATGAGATATCAAAAATTCAGCAAATAAAATTATGACTTATAATTAAAGTAATTAATTTAGATAATCATTTTGCAACATTATGCAATATAGTGTTACATATTTTAACTGTTAATGTTATGTGATATAATATTTATTATTTATTTTATAACAATATAAAAAAATAAAATCAGAAATAATTCACAATCGTTGCTATTTATTAAACTTTTTATTTTAATAAGTAAATGTCAAAAACGTAACTAATAATAAAAAATGCTGCGAATGTAAAATATCGATACAAAAAATTTCAGACCAAGAACTTTAAAATTGATGGAATAATAAACACTTAAACTCAAACGTTTTAAAATATTAAACGTTTGAGTTTAAGCATCTATTATTCCGTCAATTTTAAAGTTCTTGGTTTGAAATTTTTTGTATCGATATTTTACATTCGCAGCATTTTTTATTATTAGTTACGTTTTTGACATTTACTTATTAAAATAAAAAGTTTAATAAGTAGCAACAATTGTGAATTGTAATTTATAAAGTATTTTTCTAAAGTTACACAATAAAGAGTAATTGTCAAAGGAACAAAATTAACAAAATTGAAAGTGCATCTCATAACTTTTAAGCTTGATGCAGCGACTTGGCACTATGACAATGGACCCTTTACTAATCGAAAAACTTAAAAACTTCAATTCAGAAGTTAAATTAATTGTATCATATGCCGGAGGAACTTGGTGAAATATTGTTTTACCAATATTACCAGTTTCACCAGTTCCAACAGTTACACCAATTTTACCAGTTTCACCAAATCACCAGTTTCCCTAATGATGATTGGAGATTGGAGATTAGTGAGATTTGGTGTAACTCATGGATTTAGTTTCACCATTATCTATATTATTTCACACAATGTGAACTTGTGACTTAAGTATCCATAGGGATACAAAAGTTCCGGTGTGTATTTTATAATATTTCACTATGTGAACTTATGACCTAATTGTCCAGAAACGTAGAAAAATAAAGGATAAAAAAGTTTCGTTTTTGATACATTAAATTTTTTTTTAAAAAAGTAACATGTCTGTTTGATCACATGCCACAATATTATTTTTCCATAATAATTTGTATATTATTTTTTGTCATGTAAAAAAAAAAAATTTTATTATTATTTATTATGAACTAATTTATTATATAAATAAAATTATTGTAAAATGCATTAAATATAATTTATTAAATAAAAATTTTGATTAACTGATAAATTTGATATAAATTGAATTATTGTCACATATAAATTAAATATTAAAGAATGAAAAATAATTTTAAAGTTAGATATATAGTATACCTGCCGCCCAAATTCAAAATCCAAATGCCGAAATCCCAAATGCCGAAATCTCAAATCCCAAATCCCAAATTATAATTAGTATTTTTTGCCGAAATCCCAAATCCCAAATCCCAAATCCCAAATCCCAAATCCCAAATCCCAAATCCCAAATCCCAAATCCCAAATCCCAAATCCCAAATCCCAAATCCCAAATCCCAAATCCCAAATCCCAAATCCCAAATCCCAAATCCCAAATTATAATTAGTATTTTTTGCCGAAATCCCAAATGCCGAAATCCCAAATGCCGAAATCTCAAATCCCAAATCCCAAATTATAATTAGTATTTTTTGCCGAAATCCCAAATCCCAAATCCCAAATACTAGTTATTTGTGCATTTTGGCGTCCCAAATCCCAAATTATTTGGGATTTGGGCAACACGTATAATATATAGTGTATTAACAGTAAAAGTTTTAAACCTACATTATAAGAATTAAGTAAATACTCTCTATTTTAATTTTCTATAATAATTTTTAAATATTTGCTAATTACTTTCTCAATTCTTACAAAATAGGGTTGGTATTTTTACAGTATAAGTGTTATATTTCTTCTTTTAAGATTAGTTAATATTACTTTTAATGATAAATTAGTAAATAAAAAAATGGAAAATGAGGTTAATAATCAATAATAATACATTTGTCCCAAAATCCAATAATCAAAATTTGATTTAACTTTTTTAATTAGTTTCAGAAGATTCTTTTAAAAATATAATTTTAAAAATTAAATAATAAGTAAAAAAAAATCTCATGTTGGATTTTGGGACAAATGTATTATTGTTAATAATTTTATCTCACAAATTTGAAATTAATTATCAATTGTTGTTATGTTTTATTCTGTTTATTTAATAATTGATCATTAAAAATAATACAAATTATCTTAAAGAAGAAATATAGCACTTATGCAGTAAAAATGTTAATCCTATTTCTTAAATTGTGAAAGTAATTAGCAAATATTCAAAAATTATTATAGAAAATTAAAATGGAGTGTATTTACTCAATTCTTATAATATGAATCCAAAACTTTTACAGCTGATGCACTATGCATGTCATCAAAACTAATTTGGCCTTGACTCAACTCTTAAAACTTCAATTTTTAATTGCATCTGACTCAACTAATTGCATCAATCACTAGTAAAAATCAAAATTTGCTTTGATTCAATTTCAATTTTTCTTAATTTTAATTGCTTCTGACTCAATTCAATAATTTTAATGACATGTATATGATGTACTATAAATTTAAATTTAAGATTACTTAGTATCATTTTTAATTTTAATTAGTAAATAATACAATTGAAATTGATAATTAATTTTAATTTTTTTTTTTTATATTTTTAGTCATGTCTCCTTATTAAAGCTTCCCATGGATCCTAAAGTTTACAAGCCTGACAGATCAAGCCTAGTCAGGCTCAAGCCAAGCCTTAATTTTAAGTTTATAGCTTTAAAAATTAAGTTCAAATCAAGTTAAACTTTAACTGAACTTAATTCAAGCTTAAATTAAAGCTCACAAGCCTAAATTAAACCTACAAGCCTGCTTCAAGCCTGCAAGCCTGACTCAAGCCCACAAGCCTGATTCAAGTTCATGAGCCTGACTCAAGCCTATGAGCCTAACTTAAGTCTACAAGCCTAATTCAAGCATACAAGCTCAGTTCAAGTCTACAGGCCCAGCTTAAGTCCACAAGTCTAACTCAAGCTCATAAGCCCAACTCAAATCCACAAGCCCAACTTAGCCTGCAAGTTCCTGAGATCTGATTTTTTTAATAATTAAAATTTGTAAAATTATTTATTAGAATTTTTAAATTTATTAATTATAAAAAATAAAAATCATTTTTTTTAAATTAAATTTTCTATCATTGTTACATCAAGCTTAAAAGTTGTAAGATGCACTTCACAATATGATCAATTTGTTTCTTTAGCAATTTTTATTTATTGTATAACTTTAGAAAAATACTTTATAAATTACAAATCAGAAATAATTTACAATCTTTATTACATATAAAACTTTTTGTTTTAATAAATAAATGTTAAAAATGATACTAAGTAAGTTCAAAGTCAAGAATGTTGAGTATCGATTCGAAAAATCTTTGAATTAAAAATGTTAAAATTGACAGAATGATAGATGTCTAAACTCAAATGTTTAAAATTTAAAATATTTAAGCTTAGATACCTATTATTCTACCAATTTTAAATTTTTTGATTTGAAGATTTTTTGAATTAATACTTAAAATACTTGACTTTGGAATTAATTAGTATCACTTTTAATATTTACTTATTAAAAATAAATGTTTTATATGTAATAAAGATTGTGAAGTTAGTTCAGATTTAGAATTAGGATTTTATCCTTTAGTTAGGAAACCTTTTGTAATTAACTAATTTATTGGTAAATTGGTTTCTTTTGTATTTGCAATTACCATTAATAAAGATTATTATTATCTTGAAATTATCAGTATTGTTATCTTATTAATAATAACCAAACCCTTTGTATTGAATCGTTTACTTTATTATTTGGAGCGCTGTCTCATAATATTAGTAGTTAATACTAATAAATACACTTATTAACAGTAGTTATTTAACTTCTAGAACCTACCTATTAGTAGTAGTTGTATCTATTTTGACTAATAGTTTCCTTGAATAATATTTTTAATATTATTTCAAGGGTTCCTGTTCATCCTATGTGTTTATTAAGAAGGATAAACCTCTATCGGTAACAACGCAACAACATGAGTGATGACAAAGGTTATTAGTTATAAATAAGTTAAGTTTTCCTTTAACCTCAGTTTTCAATTTGATACAGTTTTAATACAAGTTCAGTACAATACAATACAAATCTATTAAATGTATTTAACTCATAGTTAGTAATAAATTGATAATAAAATCTTGGTGACATTAAAATATTATAATTTATATATTTTGATATATTATTCTTGGTGAATAATAACCCTTTTCATTTGTTGAAAATCCAGTAGTTAAAAAATTAGTTTCTTTACACTAGTCGAAATGGTCCAATTCGGCTAAAATTCGGCTGTACAATTTTCAGCCGAAATATAACCGAACGTCGGATGAAATTTTTCTTTTTTTTTTTGCTGATTGTTATGCCGATTGGCAGCCAATCGGCAAAAATTTGGTAATAAAAATTCTGATAGAAATCAGAAAGAAATATTCAACAATCGGAAAGAAAACGGTAAGTAAATTTATTCAAAATTCTGATAGCAATCAGAAAGAAATATTCAAAATCCGGTAAATAAACTTGGTCAAAATTCTGATAGAAATCAGAAAGGAATATTCAACAATCGGAAAGAAAACGGTAAGTAAAGTTATTCAAAATTCTGATGGAAATCAGAACGAAATATTTAAGAAATGTTCAAAATCTGATAAGTAAATTTATTCAGAATTCTGATGGAAATCAGAAAGAAATATATAAGAAATGTTCAAAATCTGGTAAGTACATTTATTCAGAATTCTGATAGAAATCAGAAAGGAATATTCAACAATCGGAAAGAAAACGGTAAGTAAAGTTATTCAAAATTCTGATGGAAATCAGAACGAAATATTTAAGAAATGTTCAAAATCTGATAAGTAAATTTATTCAGAATTCTGATGGAAATCAGAAAGAAATATATAAGAAATGTTCAAAATCTGGTAAGTACATTTATTCAGAATTCTGATAGAAATCAGAAAGGAATATTCAACAATCGGAAAGAAAACGGTAAGTAAAGTTATTCAAAATTCTGATGGAAATCAGAACGAAATATTTAAGAAATGTTCAAAATCTGATAAGTAAATTTATTCAGAATTCTGATGGAAATCAGAAAGAAATATATAAGAAATGTTCAAAATCTGGTAAGTACATTTATTCAGAATTCTGATAGAAATCAGAAAGAAATATTTAAGAAATGTTCAAAATCTGGTAAGTAAATTTATTCAGAATTCTGATAGAAATCAGAAAGAAATATTCAAGAATTGTTCAAAATCCGGTAAGTAAATTTATTCAGAACTCAGATAGAAATTAGAAAGAAATATTCAAAATCCGGTAAATAAACTTGGTCAAAATTCTGATAGAAATCAGAAAGAAATATTTAAGAATTGGTCAAAATCCGGTAAGTAAACTTGGTCAAAATTCTGATAGAAATCAAAAAGAAATATTCAAGAATCAGAAAGAAAACAGTAAGTAAACTTGGTCAAAATTCTAATAGAAATCAAAAAGAAATATTCAAAAAATCGGAAAGAAAACTTAGTTAAAATTCTGATAGAAATATTCAAAATCCGGTAAGTAAACTTGGTCAAAATTCTGATAGAAATCAGAAACAAATATTCAAAATCCAGTAAGTAAACTTGGTCAAAATTCTGATAGAAATCAGAAACAAATATTCAAAAATTGGTCAAAATCCGGTAAGTAAACTTGGTCAAAATTCTAAAAATCAGAAACAAATATTCAAAAAATCGGAAAGAAAACTTAGTTAAAATTCTAATAGAAATCAAAAACAAATATTCAAAATTCGGAAAATAAACTTGGTCAAAATTCTGATAGAAATCAGAAACAAATATTGAAGAATTGGTTAAAATCCGGTAAGTAAATGAAAATGGCTAATGTTCTTTATTAAATAATCTAAAAATAATCATTAAAAATAATAAAAATAATATTAAAATATCCTAAAATATATTGATAAATGTCTATATATTATATACTTATTGAAATTATTCTTGTTCGGCCGAAATTTTTGAACTAGAAGTACTAGCAAAACTCGACTCGTCTTCCCCCTCCATTTGCACGAATTCGGTGTCATAAACGACATCTTCTTGTTCATTACATGTCCAATTAGGGGCTTTCGCTGGAGGGGGAAATCATACCGCTGAATTTCATCGGAATAGTTTCGTTTCCGTTGTAATTGAGCAGTAGTACTTGAAGCCGATTTGGGATCAAGTACATTTCTGAGCAAGTGTTTTAGCTAAATATTACGCGAAAATAGATTAAAAAAAAAATAAGTATTAAGGAAATTTCGGTAATAAATCGATAATAAATTAGTAATAATTGTTAAAGAATAAAAGCATTTCGGAAATAAATCAGAAATTGGTTTTTTTGCATATAATATTAAAAAAAAAGAGAGAAAAAATAAGTATTAGTAATATTTCGGTAATAAATTGAAAGAGAAAAAANAAAAAATAAATATCAGTAATAAATCGATAATAAATCAGTAATAAATAAAAAGATATATATAATATTAAAAAAAAAAAGAAAGAAAAAATAAGTATTAGTAATATTTCGGTAATAGAAAAAAAATAAAATCATTAATAAATCGGTAATAAATCGATAATAAATAAAAGAATATAATTTTTTGCATATAATATTAAAAAAAAAGAGAGAAAAAATAAATATTAGTAATATTTCGTTAATAGAAAAAAAATAAAATCATTAATAAATCGATAATAAATCAGTAATAAATAAAAAGATATATATAATATTAAAAAAAAAAAGAGAAAAAATAAGTATTAGTATTATTTCGGTAATAAATTGAAAGACAAAAAAATAAAATCATTAATAAATCGGTAATAAATCGATAATAAATTAGTAATAATTGTTAAAGAATAAAAGCATTTCGGAAATAAATCAGAAATTGGTTTTTTTGCATATAATATTAAAAAAAGAGAAAAAAAATAAATATCAGTAATAAATCGATAATAAATTAGTAATAATTGTTAAAGAATAAAAGCATTTCGGAAATAAATCAGAAATTGGTTTTTTTGCATATAATATTAAAAAAAGAGAAAAAAAATAAATATCAGTAATAAATCGATAATAAATCGATAATAAATCGATAATAAATCGATAATAAATAAAAGAATATATATAATATTAAAATAAAGAAAGAAAAAATAAGTATTAGTAATATTTCGGTAATAAATTAAAATCATTAATAAATCGATAATAAATAAATTAGAAATTAGTTTTTTTGTATATAATATTAAAAAAAAAGAGAAAAAAAATAAATATTAGTAATATTTCGGTAATAAATATCATTAATAAATTGGTAATAAATCGATAATAAATAAAAGAATATATATAATATTAAAATAAAGAAAGAAAAAATAAGTATTAGTAATATTTCGGTAATAAATTGAAAAAGAAAAAAAATAAATATCAGTAATAAATCATTAATAAATCGGTAATAAATTAGTAACATTTCAGAAATAAATACTAACTTCCGCAGATCGCCAGGAAAGATCATAAACATTTACTACTGTTTTCGAACGATCTTCTTCGTCGGTATCGGACATTTCTGGTGAATGAAAGGCGCGATCCGCCAACATTCGCAATAATGATTCTTTATCATAGTCTGTAATATTAGGATCATTTTTTCTAAATAATTCTTTTGCCGCTTTAATACAACGAAGTTTTTTCTAAATTCAGAATATAATCATATAATTTAGTATATAATTGACATAATAAAAGTAATAACTGTAAATAATAAATTATATACATCATTTTGTCGATTGTTGGCATGTACACGACGAAGATCTTTCGGAAGTTTTCCAGAATTACNAAAAAGAGAAAAAAAATAAATATTAGTAATATTTCGGTAATAAATATCATTAATAAATTGGTAATAAATCGATAATAAATAAAAGAATATATATAATATTAAAATAAAGAAAGAAAAAATAAGTATTAGTAATATTTCGGTAATAAATTGAAAAAGAAAAAAAATAAATATCAGTAATAAATCATTAATAAATCGGTAATAAATTAGTAACATTTCAGAAATAAATACTAACTTCCGCAGATCGCCAGGAAAGATCATAAACATTTACTACTGTTTTCGAACGATCTTCTTCGTCGGTATCGGACATTTCTGGTGAATGAAAGGCGCGATCCGCCAACATTCGCAATAATGATTCTTTATCATAGTCTGTAATATTAGGATCATTTTTTCTAAATAATTCTTTTGCCGCTTTAATACAACGAAGTTTTTTCTAAATTCAGAATATAATCATATAATTTAGTATATAATTGACATAATAAAAGTAATAACTGTAAATAATAAATTATATACATCATTTTGTCGATTGTTGGCATGTACACGACGAAGATCTTTCGGAAGTTTTCCAGAATTACGCATTCGCGCAGTGGCTCGTCGAGATTTATGTATACTATTGAGCCATTTCGTTAATTGCGTAACTGAAGGTCTAAATTTCGGTGCTAACGATTTTTGTAATTCTGGTATTAATTTGCGACGAATTTCGCAATTATTCGCACTAGTAAATATTTGGTCGTAGTTAAGACTAAATTCGGAATTAATTGTTTTTATAATTGTTTTCATTTCATTCTATAAAAAATAAAAAAAATAAAAAAAATTAGCAAGAAATTGCTTAAAACCACATTCTGAATACTAACCGAATTACTAACCCTGGCGTCTTTTTCATTCTTTTCATCATCTGATTCAGTATCTTCTTCTGAATCATTGCCAAACACTCTTTTTCCTTTATTTGTTTTGGCGATTTTTTTTGATTTTAATTTTTGTCCTTTTGAACGTTTTGAAAGAATTATTTCAGATTCGGTACCAGAATCACCTGGACTGGATCTTACCGAAATAGATTCCGGAATTCGATATTTTCGAAATCGATCAAGATTTTTTATGAGCTGATCATTTTCAGCACCGAATTGTTGATTAATATTTGCCAGAAAATCTATTTCATCCTTCATTTGATTTATATTTTCTTGGCTTTTTTCTAATTTTTCTTCAAAATCAATTTCCATTTGAGAGTTTTGCTTTTTAAGTTCGGCAATTTCCTTTTTTAATTTTTGATTTTCTGAAAATGAGATAAAATCCGGAAGTATATTTTGTGAAACAGAGCTCATTTCGGAAACAATGCAGCAAATAGAATATATACAAGTATTTACCAGTTTTTAATTCGTCTACTGTCTCTAGAATTGTACTTTCAAGTTCTTCCGAAAAGTGTACAGTTTGAGGAGCAAAAGTCTGTTCCTTATATGATTGTGGTAGACGAATATTGTATTTTTCTTTTAAAGAAGAAATATCAACACTTTTTTTAGAAGTTTCAGAAGATTCTGGCTCATTATGAGCAGAAGAAGGTTCATTTTGTAAAGAAGAAAGCTCAACGCGTCTTTTTATATGAATTCGCGGTGTTCGCGATTCTTGAGACATTATAAGAAAAAATAAGTGGAAAGAAAAAAAAAATAAGAAATAATAGAAAGAAGAATGAAAAAAAAAGGAGAAAAGAGAAAACGCGAAAAAATAAAATGAAAAAAGTATATAAAAGTATATAAAAAGTAGAAGAAAAAAGCGAAATGAAAAAAGTATAAAAAAAGTATAGCAAAAAATAGAAAAAAATGTAATCAAGTATATTTCAGAAAGTAATTGGATGTTTTAGAGAATAATTGGAAAAGTAATGAATTAAAGTAAGAGCGAAAAAAAGACACTTTTATTTGCAAATTTTATTATTTTTACATTATTCTTACATTATTCTTACGCTATTTTTACATTATTCTTACACTATTCTTACGCTATTCTTACATCAAAATAATTTCGGATTCAGAAATCTTATTGATTTTTTTCTGATCTTATTATTTATTGATTTTTTGAATATTTTTAGAATATTTCTTTTTATTTTTTAAAAAATTTCAAAAATAATTTAGAAAAAATAATATTAATTTAGGAAAAAAAAGAAGAAAAATGGTAAGAAAAAGATCATTAGCTTCTGTATTATATGAAGATGATACATCTTCGGATAGAAATAGAAACAGTAGAAATAGATCAATTTCTAATATACTTGGTGAAGAATCAACCTCAAATCAATCATCAAGTAGTAGTAGATTAGTTTTATGTAATTGTCCGAAATGTAATGAAAGATTAATAGATCCTCGCACAAAGGTGATTCATGATTTGTTTAACGAGTCATCAGAAATTTCAATAGAATCTTTCCAAAATCAACAAGAAATCGAAGAAAGTGAACGAATTGATGAATCTTCATCATCAAAATCAACCACACTTACGCAAGATGTTAATTTACTAGAAATAGAAAAGGATGACATCCCAAATCTTACCTTCTTGCCTAGAATACGTCCAAAAAGACATACAAATCAACCAATTTCGGTTGAAATTTCTAATATAACCGCTGATGATGAAGTTTTAAATATTTCTTCTGAAGATGAAATGGAAGAAATGGAAGAAATAAGTATCGAAAGTGAAGAAGAATCGACTAATGAATTTTCTAATATTTTTGAAGATTATTCATCACCAAATTATGATCCTGATGAGCCGATTAATCCAAAATCGACAAATAATAATTCATATCTATGGATTCTATTATGGATAATAAGCTTTCGGATAAAATTCAACTTACCTGAAACTGCCACAAAATCGTTAATAAAGTTCATTAAATTATTATTATCAGAAATTGGAAATTCCGAATTTGATACTTTTCCTAATTCAATATATATGACAAAAAAAGAACTTAGATTAAGAGATGATTTTTACTCTTTTCCTACATGTCCGAAATGCCATAAACTTTATAATAAGCAAGAAGTGGAAGATTATAAAGAAAATGATACCAATTCTGTTATGAAATGTTGACACGTCGAATTTCCAAATTCAGCAACTAAACGAAATCGCCAATGCCAAACAATATTATCCGAACAAGTTCCAACAATAGATAGATTTAAGTTAAAATTCAAGTTGGTTTATCCATTTGCCGAAATTTGACAACAATTGATAGCATTTTATAATCGTCCGAATTTCGAAAATTTTCTTCGACATTGGTTAAATCGGACAAACTCTGATGAAATTTTATCAGACATTTATGATGGTCAAATTTGGAAGAGTTTTAAAGAAACAAATGACGAAAATTCGCCGAATTTCTTCCGAAATGAGACAGCGGATTCACATCTTGGTTTAATGATAAATCTTGACTGGTTTCAACCTTATGATGGTACTATTCATAGTACTGGAGTAATTTATGCCGCAATTTGTAATCTGCCCAGATATATCCGATTTAAGCGCGAAAATCTACTAATTCTTGGATTATTGCCGGGTCCAAATGAAGTTAGCCTACATAAAATAAATCATTATTTGGCACCAATTGTGGATGAATTGGAATCACTTTGGAATGGAATTATTCTAAATAAGACAAATAATTGTCCGAATGGAAAGAAAATCCAGGCAGCTTTAATATTAGTTTCTTGTGATGTACCTGCTGCTAGAAAAATCTGTGGTCACATTTCAGCATTAGTATCTTGTCATCGATGCGAAAAAAAAGCAAATTACGAAAATCGGCAACATAATTTCACTGGAATGGATGATATGGACAATTGGTTTATTGCAAAAGATTCATCCAAGCATCTTGAAAATGCTTTAAAATGGAGAGGTTGCAATTCGGATTCTGCTAGAAAGAAATTTACAAAAAATAGTGGAGTAAGATGATCAGAATTGTTGCGCCTACCTTATTTTGACCCAATTCGATTTATAACAGTTGATCCTATGTATTGTTTATTTTTGGGTATTGCAAAATAGATTGTAAAACGAATTTGGGTAGATATGGGAGTTTTATCATCAAATAATTTAAATAATATTCAAAAAAAAATGAACGAATTTCAAGTTCCCGCCGATTTGGGTCGAATTCCGGGAAAAATCTACTGTGGTGAAAGTTTTTCTAATTTTACTGCTGATTGATGGAGAATTTTTATTTCAATTTATACTACTGTAGTACTTTGGGAGTATTTAAAAGAAGTAGACAGGAAGATTCTTACATATTTTGTTCGAATTTGTCATCTTTTTGTAAATCGAATTCTAGAAACTAAATCTTTAGATGAAATTCATAAGAAAATAGTAGATGTTGTAATGTTAATTGAGAAAAAATATGGAAGAAATATAATAACACCAAATCTTCACTTGTCGCTTCATTTAAGCGCATGTTCGCACGATTTTGGTTCATTATATGCTTTTTGGTGCTTTTCATTTAAAAGAATGAATGGAATACTTGGTAAATTAATATACTTTGATTATTTTTTGATTATTTTTTGATTATTTTTTGTTTATTTTTTGATTATTTTTTGATTATTTTTTTATTATTTTTTGATTATTTTTTGATTATTTTT
>PQFF01000038.1:351536-388505 GCA_003547095.1 Diversispora epigaea
TTATTTATAGTAATTACCAAAAAATGATTTTCAATAATCATTATAAAAATAAATTAGTAAAAAAAATTATTTTTTTACTATCACTTACTATTTTTATTTTTATAGTGATTATCAAAGATAATTGCTAAAAATAAAATTAATTTTTTTTTTATCATTGTTACTGGAGAGAATTACCACGGTCAAAATATATCAAAACACATGACCATAACATTAATCCTGCAGTTTAACAGAATTATTATTTAAGTCGTCGCAGGTCTATTCTCGATTCTTCGAATTGTCGATGACGAGGTATCACCCCTTCGTAGGGCACCGATAACCAAGTCTCGTTATCCAAAACCAAAGCTAAGCCCAGTTATCAATAACCCGTTAACAATCCCTAAAAAGCGTCCTCTGGAATGCAAGTTAACCATACCAATATAACACCCCATAGCTTTGGTACAAATATAACTTATATCTCCTTAGACCATCCTAAGACCAGTCTTTAGACCAATAAAACTATATAAAACATATCAATAACATAATAAAATCATCAAAATAATATAAATTCCGATAACAAAAAAAATTGGTCTAAAATGCCAAAGACAAATCCATGAAAATCTATAACAAAGCATTTACCCTATATCCTATATACTATATACATACTATATAATAAAGTTTTAAAACTTTTTTTTCGAAAACTCCTTAGACCAGTTGGACCAGACATAAAACTATTCAATTTCTTAATATTTCTATAGTTAGAAGTTCAAATTCAATAAAAACTTTGGTCCAAAGAGAATTAGGTCCAGTTTATACCACTTCTTTGAACCAATTTTATGATATGCTTTGCCTTATATATCAGATCATATAATAATAACTATAATTGATCGACATTTATTCAAATGAAAATCCCTGACCAGAATTAGATGCAGATTAATTTCCGGCCGGAGTTAATAACCATAATTTCGAGTAAAATAAATAATCTATTGCTTTGCAATGACTTTTCAGTTTACATCAAAATTCTCAATTGAATAAACATATATTATAAATATCTAGCCAGATACTTGACCAGGTAATTGAACATACCCAAACTAAAAGTAACCGCCAGCAAAAAAATGAACGTGCCAAGTCAAATAAAGTTTATCTTAGGTACCCCTATTCAAGAATTCGATAATAAAAAGTTTAGAAAATTATTTCATTTAGCCAAAACGCTTAAAGAACTTCACCATGCCAAAAGCTATTTATATAGATATTTTGCACGTGGAAAGGTTGATGTATATAAATGGGATCCTAAAAATCAAATCTTTGAATATTATAATAAAAAGGACGCTTGTGAATCTTTTATTCAAAGTGAGCATATGATATTTAAAAATGATAAAGGGGAAGTAATTGAAAAATTTAGTATTCAATCATAGTTCTTTAGAGAGACGCCATTCTTTTCTCTTGAAGTTAATCCATATCAACCATTAGTTTATTGAAAACCAAATAGTGCATATTATATTAATAAATTTCCTGGTTTTCTCCATACCAGTCCAATTCCATTTAATCAGTTTGGTAAAGAAATTCGTGATGCTGTAAAACTTATTCTTAATCATATGAGAGAAGTCCTTTGTTCATCTAATAAGGATCAAGAGCTTTATATGATGGGATTAATTTTAAGAATAGCTATCGGTCAGAAAATGTTGAAATCAATGTTTCTTTATTCTGGCCCAGGAACCGGTAAAACTATGCTTACATGGTTTCTTAGAATAATGGTTCTCAGTTCTAAAATCTCTACAAAAACTTCTAACGAAAAAATTATTACTGGATCATTTAATAAAGAGTTAGAAGGTAAAGTTTTACTCGTCCTTGAGGAAATGTCTAACTCAAAATCCACAGATTGGATAACTTTTGCAAATCGACTTAAAGATTTTATTGACAGTGATACTATAATGATAGAAGAAAAGTATAAAACGCCATATTTTTTTTTTTGTTTCAGTAAGACCTCACCTCAAATTTTATTAATTAGAAAAACAGAAAGTTTCTTATACATAAGATACATAACTTATTCTAATGACTATTAGTTAAAGATGAGACTCAGACTAACCCGAAGGGACATGCCTGCAACCTACCGCCTGACAATAACAATTGCCCTCAGCATGTTAAGGCCCTGCCGAACAACCTATTTTATACAACCAAGTCCAATTACAGCTATCTTTGATAACATGATTATATTTTTTTTTTTTTTTGTTTCAGCGAGGCCTCGCCTCAAATTTTATTAATTAGAAAAACAGAAAGTTTCTTATACATAAGATACATAACTTATTCTAATGACTATTAGTTAAAGATGAGATTCAGACTAACCCGAAGGGACATGCCTGTAACCTACCGCCTGACAATAACAATTGCCCTCAGCATATTAAGGCTCTGCTGAACAACCTATTTTATACAATCAAGTCCAATTACAGCTATCTTTGATAACATGATTATATATAAATCTATTTAATGAAAATAAAAAAGAAATTTTGCTTCTACTATAATTATGATTGTTTTTATTTATAATGTTTGTTACACCTTGTGTAGTATTGTTGAGTACACTATTGTTATCTGTATTATTGGTCTGAGATGTTACTGTCGTGTCAAGTGTCTCGTTTCGAACCTTCTTTTTCCATTTATTATTACTGATTCCATTCTCAGTTTCCCACTTTTTAACCGCTGTACATCTATCCTTCCATATATGAGTATGTAAGAAGAGTTTAAATTGATTAAATACGTCGTCTATTATTTGATCAGCCAACTCATGTGTTACAACTTTTTGTAAAACTATATCATATACAGTTATCGGAATCAATCTCAACATAACATCAATGAATGATAAGTGGTCCGCGTCTCGCGTGTTCACATTTCGGGAAATATGAAATTCCTTTAATGCTTCTAGTGTTTTGCACATATTTTTGCACGTATCCCCACATGCTATGGTAGTCGTCTTGCTTACTAACAAATTAATAAGTTTATTTCTGCATAAGTGTATATCAATTAAATTTTTTGAACATATCAACACATGTACTTGATCTTCTTTTTCTAGATTGCACCAGATACAAGAATCGTTTTCATATATCTTTGGGAATCTGTCCTTTAACTTCTCTAGTGTGACAGTTCATTATTAAATAATTTAACATTAAAAGCTCTTTGCTGGGTTTCCTTGTTATCTGTTACATTGCGATCAATATAAGAAAGCATTGTCGTTCTCCATGACGACTCCCACTGAATCTACTTGCTTTTAAAAGCAGAAATTGTAGAGATGTTTTGATTGAGCAGTCTTCATTTTATCGAGTATTTGGCCTTACCCAATTTTTTAGTAAAATGTCTTAAAGGCTCCTCAATTATTTCTGTATTCCAATAACTCACTGCATTTACAGACGTTAAAGACTACAAGTCTGGAAAGCATACAGGTTTAAAGCAACCTTCTCTTGCTAATTTATCTGCTGTTTCATTGTGGATAACTCCCGAGTGCGCTTTAACTTTTTCCAGCTGAAGTGTTAAGTTCTGAATGTTTGCAATTTCTTCTATAGCTTTGACAATTGTCCAATTTTTAAGTTTCCTATGTGCTTTTCTTGGATTGGCAGCTGCATTAGCTATAGCATCAATAGCTGCCTGGCTATCTGTAAAAATATATAACCTTGAACGCTTTGGGGTAGCATAAACTGCCGTCAGAATTGCCATAAGTTCCGTACGTGTCGACGACACAAAATTTTCTACTTTACTACTAAAATGAAACTCTGTATCATTCTCGTTGAATGCACACCACCCGCAACCCATTGTTGTTACGTGTGAATTATTATTATCTTTTTTAATTAAGGATCCATCCGTATATATCCTAATTGACATACTACTAGAAAGTTTTAAATGAATGTCATCAAGTTTAGTCTGAATGTTTTCTTGTGTCCAGAAATTTTGAAATTTCGCGAACATAGTTGTTCTATCATGTACATTGTTACTAATATAAACAGTTGGAGGGTCTATGGAACGTATTGAACCAACTGGTAATGAATCTTCTATAATTTTACTGATACCGTCTCTAATGGCGTTCTGAGATGAGCGAAGTCGGAGTCTATTTGAACGATCTGAAGTTGATCGTAATGACACTACACTTCTAACCACGTTTATACTAACAGATTTTGCCATGCTTGTCTTGATAAGACATACGTCTTGATTTTTAAAATTGGTATCAAGGCTCCTGTCACCTTGGGCACAGCTATACGTGTTACCCAAATCCCAAATAATTTGGAATTTGGGACGCCAAAATGCACAAATTACTAGTATTTGGGATTTGGGATTTGGGATTTCGGCAAAAAATACTAATTATAATTTGGGATTTGGGATTTGGGATTTCGGCAAAAAATACTAATTATAATTTGGGATTTGGGATTTGGGATTTGGGATTTCGGCATTTGGGATTTCGGCATTTGGATTTTGAATTTGAGCGGCAGGTATAGGCACAACCTGTACATTTTTCTAAAACTGAGTTTCCCAAGCTCTGTGAGCTAACTTCTTTGGTGTGATGTTGAATTGTGAATTCGTCTTTATTAAGCATTTTTCTTTTTTTCCCAATAAGTGGGTGGGTTCCTTCATCATTTTGTATTGCTACCCAATTAATATTATTACTTTGTTTGCCAATATTCCAGTTACATATATTATATCGTTCACCCAAAGTTATCTGCATTTCTGCTGACAAGACTCGTGTTTTAATATCTGTTAATAATTTGTTTTCAAGTGTTTTGAACCAACCAGGTTTAGGGTCCCGCCAGTCGTTGTTGGTAATTTCTTGCCAGTGTAAGAGTATTTTACCATCATGTGAAACTAACTGTTCCAGAAACATCAGTTGCCTGTTTCGCAGACTTTTTCTGATCAACCGATATTGACTTTCGTCATCTAATATTTCTTCTATTGTGATATTACCCCCCTTAATTAATAGATTGTCGTTAAGATTTTTGGATAACTTGAATGTCAGATCATGTGTTTTACAAATAACTAATATATCATTTATCAGGGACCGTCCCCGTTTAGTTTTCATTGTAAATAACGATTCGGTTATACTTTGTCCTGACCAAAAAGAATTTTAGAGATGTTGTAGGTGTACTCGCGTGAAGCAACCCAACATACCTTTATCGTTTAATCTATTAAACAAATTATTACTTTGCATTTGTAACTGACGATTCCACAAATGACATACATCATATGTTTCTTTTGCATGTATTAGAGCATTTGGCGCCGTAATGGGCAGTAACACCTTATTTTTGATCATCGAAATGAATTTAGTTGTAATCTTTAAACATTCCTTTTCTGAGAGCGTCATGTCATTTAGACTATACTCTAGCATTGGTATTACAACTATACTTGCACGCAAAATTATTTTGGGGCCCCGAAATTGCAATTTTGGGGAAAAAAGTCGAAATAGTTTTTCATAAAAGACGAAATTATTTTACTTAAAACCCGAAATTTTTTGACCACCCAAATATATTCTTTGATTAAAGATACATATAACTGGGTACTTTTTTTACTTCCATATATAGAATAGATTCTGCATAAATCTCAAAAAGTCGAAATACCTCAAAAATCCAAAATCAATTTTGGGAACATGTATAATTACAACTGCATTAAAAATATAAATTGCTTGTTTATCTGTAATGGGTTTTTCTTTAAGAATATTGGCCATATAATTTGTTAACTTTTTAAGTCGATCCTTTTGAAACTGTTTGGAACCATTTTCTGTAACATAGACTCCAAGTAATCTAACGAGATAGTCCTTTGCCACAGGGTATAATGTTTCATCTCACATTAGTAAGCCTTCCGATTTGGTTTGAGAGTTTACGTTAATGGCAATTAGGTATAATTTACTTTTATTAATTGTAATATCGTTCATTTGATAAAATTCATTTGCAATTGTAAGTATTTCTTCCATATTTTGTTTGTTAGGGGTGATCTAATTCGTATCGTCCACATAGGCAGCCACAGAAGCTTGTACACTAAGTTTTTTCTTTGATTGCGAGTGTAGGTTACTAATCCATTTTTCTTTCATGATATAGCCCAACTTAGATTCTGCTATTCGATGTACTAATGAGTCATAAAAAATTTGCCAGAAAAGGGGGAGATAATATCTCCTTGATCTATACCATCTTCTACATTATAAGCTAACGTATTACCATGAGATGTAAGGACTTGGTTTTCTCTATTACGTAATAGTTTCTCTATTAAACTAACGAAGCGTTCAGGGATTCTAATATGACGTAATGCCAATATTAGTAACTCTGCACTAACCGAGTCAAAGGCTTTGCTCATATCTTGAAACATAATCCATAACTCTCTTTTGTTATCACGAGCATCCTTCATGATATTGTTAATAACGTGAATAGTGCTTTACGTGTCGTCTCCTGGCAAACCAGCATAGTTGTGTTTTGATAAGATTTTTTTAGTACTAAAGATATTAGCTAACCTACATCAGGAAATTTTTTATGTCGGAGGTTATTGTAATAATTTCGTTTTCAAAGGTTATTGAAGATTATCAGACCAATAACCTTCGCAAATATTACGTTTATTATGATAAAGTGAAGGTTATTGAAGATTATTGATATTAATAACCTCTGGAGTATTACGTTTTATTAATAAAAATGAAGGTTTTCGGTACCAATAACCTTCGTAAATATTACGTTTATATTGGAGGTATTCGAAGGTTAACGGAGTGAAGGACTTCGAAGGCTTACGTTTAAAAAAATTTACTGATGTATTATTCATTATTTTCATAAAGATTTTTCGGCCTGTTTCCAGAAGTGTAATTGGTCTCGTTATATTTAGATCGTTAGCCCATGCAGTAGTTTTTGGGATTGGGTATATGTAACCTAGTTTACACTCACGTGGCATGTCATTTATATTTAAGGACATATTTATGATATTTCTTAAAACTTCAACCGCATTACCCGGCAAGTGTTTAAACTATTCGTATTGTAAATTTGATTGTCCCGGTACTTTCTTATTAGGCAACTTAAAGATAATGTTTTCCAATTCATCAGTACCTACTTCCGAGAGTAGTGTATCATACCATGCGATGTTAATGTTTTCTTTAGGTGTATAAAATATCTCCCACTTACGCAAAAGATTAGTGTCTAAGTTTCGTTTTCTAGTCCAGTTGCTGAAGTGATTTTTTACGATCCCCTTAATTGCTTCTCCATCATTAACTATCACCAGATTGTCATTAGCATCTGTTGTTATCAAACAATTCATCACAATCGATTGTCTAGGTTTATCCAAGATACTATTAATCATGTGTTTTGGATTTGTTTTAAGATCATCCCACCGGCGTTCAATTGCCTTTTGAATACGTTGGAGTATTTCTTTCTTTTTTTCCACACGTGCAATTCCTTGGTAATGTAGACTCTCTGCTCTTAGAGCATCCATCAGAGCAGGGATTNGGAGTGAAGGACTTCGAAGGCTTACGTTTAAAAAAATTTACTGATGTATTATTCATTATTTTCATAAAGATTTTTCGGCCTGTTTCCAGAAGTGTAATTGGTCTCGTTATATTTAGATCGTTAGCCCATGCAGTAGTTTTTGGGATTGGGTATATGTAACCTAGTTTACACTCACGTGGCATGTCATTTATATTTAAGGACATATTTATGATATTTCTTAAAACTTCAACCGCATTACCCGGCAAGTGTTTAAACTATTCGTATTGTAAATTTGATTGTCCCGGTACTTTCTTATTAGGCAACTTAAAGATAATGTTTTCCAATTCATCAGTACCTACTTCCGAGAGTAGTGTATCATACCATGCGATGTTAATGTTTTCTTTAGGTGTATAAAATATCTCCCACTTACGCAAAAGATTAGTGTCTAAGTTTCGTTTTCTAGTCCAGTTGCTGAAGTGATTTTTTACGATCCCCTTAATTGCTTCTCCATCATTAACTATCACCAGATTGTCATTAGCATCTGTTGTTATCAAACAATTCATCACAATCGATTGTCTAGGTTTATCCAAGATACTATTAATCATGTGTTTTGGATTTGTTTTAAGATCATCCCACCGGCGTTCAATTGCCTTTTGAATACGTTGGAGTATTTCTTTCTTTTTTTCCACACGTGCAATTCCTTGGTAATGTAGACTCTCTGCTCTTAGAGCATCCATCAGAGCAGGGATTGAGTTGTTTTCTTTGAATAATTTCTCGATACTATAGTTAAGATTAATTAGTTTTGTTTTTTCTTGGGTGGTTTTGGTTTGTTCTTGGATCCATTTAAATGATTTATGTTTGTTAACTATTACGAATCTATATATTCTGTTTATGAATTTGGCTATTTTAAAATTTTTAGTGTGTTCTTTTTAACTACTTTATTACGTTTAAGCACTTTATTTTTAGGCATAGCTCGATCAGCGGCTTCTGTAATAATATTTTTAAAAGTCTTCCAATTTTTATTAAGCGTTTCGTAATTTGCCGTATATATATTGCTTCGTTCTGTGAGCGTCGAGTTTTCCAATTGTATTCTGACGTGGTCAGTAAATTTTATCCATTTTTTATCACACATTCCTTTTAAATTATATTTAGGGCCTATGTTTCCAATTAACTCTTTATCTCTTGCAATTCGCCAGTATTTTTTAATTTTAACACCCAGCCACTTATGGTCACTATCTGTTATCACTTCCAAATTATCTAATTCGCATTCCTCGAGTTTATTTATCCACTCATGGGGGATCCAAATAGCGTCGATATGACTTTTTTCGGTTGAGTTGTCTCGATTCCATGTATAGCCACCTTGGTCAGGATATAAGACCCTATAACTATCAATTAAATCTTTACTAGTTAACGACGAGAAAATCTCGCATTCAGGTGTTTCTGTTAAATTATTGTTGTTTCTGTCTAAGTTTGGCACAGGAACAGCATTGAAATCTCCAGCTACTATTAACTTATATTGTTTACATTTTGCTTCACTTCACCAATTATTGACCTGATTTAATACACCGACTCTTTCAGTTTTCTTACTTGGAAAATACACTTGGATAAAGCGTGTTATTATTTTTTTCGGAAGCACCAAGTCAATAGCTATCGCTCTTCCTTCATATCTTCTAACATTACAAACATATTTATTAAGATCTTTTTTAATAACAATGGCGACACCGGCCCCATACCCATAAAGGACCAATGTATTCTATATTTGAAACTGCCTTCGATGAACTATTTTTCTCCATTTTCTTTAATATTTGTTTCTGAAATACCTACGATATCAGCATTCTTTGTTTTGATAAAATTAAAAAAAATTTGCCGTTTAATTGGGGCATTAAACCCTCTAACATTATGTGTTGCTATATATATATATTGATTGTCTATGTAATTTTCTGTATTATGTATATTACTATGCACACTTGTCGTTTTTTCGCTTGTTTTATTACTATTCCCTGATAAATTAGAATTAATCGAACTATTATTATTATTATTATTGTCTGTCATAAATAAAAATTATAAAGGGAGGGAACTTTTTATTGAGGCGAGCCTCTATTTTTTTCTTCAATAATTACATGAGCCGTTTTACCGCCAGGCGTCATGACCCGACTTTCAATATTATCTAACCGATTTACTAGTTGGTTGATAACATTAATCAACTTGTCATCCGATGAACTCCCACTAATATTGGTAGGTGGGTTTGAGTTTTCCGGTTCAACAGAGTCTTCATCCATATCGACGTCGTCATCTGAGTCGAATGAATCTTGTTCGAAGTCAGCATTTGTTTTATTCCATACATGTTCTTCTAAGGCAGTTAATCTTTCAGAAACCTCTAAAAGCAGAGATTTGATACGACTTAATCTATCGTTTGCATCGCCAGTAGACGCAGGTTTATTAAATCTATTTTTCTTTGTTACATCTGCATATGTTATGTTTCCAGTTTGTCTATTTAATGTCGCTAAGTATCTGGGATTATATTTTTTATAGATGGCACCGAACTTTTCAAGATTATTGACTTTCTTTTCTTTAAACTCAGCGTCCCATTTTGTCAAAGGACAATTACTAATGAGATGCTCAATTGAGTAGCACTTGTGACAGGTTTTAGTAGTAAAATCTACAATTTTAATAGTAGTTGTTGTGTTTTCATCATTCCAAGAGGTGTTCAAAGCTGCATTTCGTGTTTCGGGAGAAACAAAAGAAACTATCGCCTCTTCTCTACGTCGATAAGAAGTTCGTGTTCTAGGAAAGTAACATGTTTTTGCCCCGACTTTTTCAATAGTTGGCATAAGTTCCCTGGCTGTGATACCGTTTGGCAAGCCAATTACTTTAGCAGTAAATTCTCCACGTGACTTGAGCATTTCTGCAGCGAAATTAAGTGGCATAACTCTAAATGAGTCATCACCAATAATAATACTCCAATTTTCAAGAATTTTTTCTGCACTATTTTTTTCTTTAAATACAATTACGGCTGATTGCCACATATCATTTGTTCTAAGGTTCATTCTTTCAATATCCCCAAAAGTAGAAGATATTTCAAAAGCTAGTTCTTTGTACTTCATGCCAATAGGAATGTCCCACAACTTGATACCATGCATGATATCTCTTTGAGGATTCCTTTTAAAGATTACAGCCCTATACATGTAGCTCAGCTGTACTGCATCTGCGCTTACATTAATTTTTTTAGCTGTATTCATTTTTTCTTCATTGTTAAAAAAAACAAAAATCATTCTTTGTCTATTGAAGACTTCTGAATTAACCGTAATTAATTTCGTCACTTCTCTAAACGATTTTTTAATTTTTTCGATTTTATCCCTGATAGTTTTACCCGGAATTCGTGAAGCGAATGTCCAAATTTTATATTTCTTAGCCCCAAAGGCTTCGCGCCATTCATGTTGGTTTTCATTAATATCTTCAAAGGAGATGATTGATTCATTATCTTCTACAACTGTTGTTTCTTGATTTTTACTTGTTGTATCGTTATCCACGACTTTCTGTTTACCTTTTCGATTGGTTACTTGTTGCCATTCTTGAGTATCAGTATTGCTATCATTATTAAAATTATACGTGTTACCCAAATCCCAAATAATTTGGGATTTGGGACGCCAAAATGCACAAATTACTAGTATTTGGGATTTGGGATTTGGGATTTCGGTAAAAAATACTAATTATAATTTGGGATTTGGGATTTTGGCATTTGGGATTTCGGCATTTGGATTTTGAATTTGGGTGGCAGGTATAATTAAAATTATCATCTTCCAAATTCATAATATTTTGTTCATCTGTTGAAATGTTTTCTGCTTCCCAAGTTGTTTCTTTAAGCTGGGTATTGTTTCTTATGGTGTTGGAGCTTTCCGACTAAGTTTCTCCTTGAGAGACTGAGCTTTTTTCAGTAGTGTTTTTCCCCGAGTTTTTATTATTATTTTTTTTGTCAAGAGGGTTGAATTTAAACCTGTTGCGTGTAGTCATCGGACTTCTAATGGAGGAGTAGTTAGCGACCTTCCTCCTAGGTCGGTCTTCCTGTTTGCTCATATCTGAGCAAAAACTCAATACAAACTATAAAAAATAAAACTATTTCGAAATTTATTTACTGCGTATTTTGAAAAATAAATGATAATCGGAAAGAGTTTTTTTTTTTTTTTTTCTTGATAACATGATTATATATAAATCTATTTAATGAAAATAAAAAGAAATTTTGCTTCTACTATAATTATGATTGTTTTTATTTATAATGTTTGTTACACCTTATGTAGTATTGTTGAGTACACTGTTATTATCTGTATTATTGGTCTGAGATATTACTGTTGTATCAAGTGTCTCATTACGGACCTTCTTTTTCCATTTATTATTACTGATTCCATTCTCAGTTTCCCACTTTTTAACCGCTGTACATCTATTCTTCCAAATATGAGTATGTAAGAAGAGTTTAAATTGATTAAATACGTCGTCCATTATTTGATCAGCCAACTCATGTGTTACAAATTTTTGCAAAACTATATCATATACAGTTATCGGGATCAATCTCAACATAACATCAATGAATAATAAGTGGTCCGCGTCTCGCGTGCTCACATCTCGGGGAATATGAAGTTCCTTTAATGTTTCTAGTGTTTTGCACATATTTTTGCATGTATCCCCACATGCTACGGTAGTCGTCTTGCTTACTAATAAATTAATAAATTTATTTCTACAGGAGTGTATATCAATTAAATTTTTTGGACATGTCAACACATGTACTTGATCTTCTTTTTCTAGATTGCACCGGATACAAGAATCGTTTTCATATATCTTTGGAAATCTGTCCTTTAACTTCTTTAGTGTGGGCAGTTCATTATTAAATAATTTAACATTAAAAGCTCTTTGCCAGGTTTCCTTGTTATCTGTTACATTGCGATCAATATAAGAAAGCTTTGTCGTTCACCATGACGACTCCCACTGAATTTGCTTGCTTTTAAAAGCAGAAATTGTAGAGATGTTCCGATTGAGCAGTCTCCATTTTATTGAGTGTTTGGCCTTACCCAATTTTTTAGTAAAATGTCTTAAAGGCTCCTTAATTGTTTCTGTATTCCAACAACTCACTGCATTAACAGACGTTAAAGACTACAAATCTGGAAAGCATACAGGTTTAGAGCAACCTTCTCTTGCTAATTTATCTGCCATTTCATTATGGATAACTCCCGAGTGTGCTTTAACTTTTTCCAGCCGAAGTGTTAAGTTCTGAACGTTAGCAATTTCTTCTATAGCTTTGACAATTGTTCAATTTTTAAGTTTTTTATGTGCTTTTCTTGGGTTGGCAGCTGCATTAGCTATAGCATCAATAGCTGCCTGGCTATCTGTAAAAATACATAACCTTGAATGCTTTGGGGTAGCATAAACTGTCGTCAGAATTGCCATAAGTTCCGCACGTGTCGATGACGCGAAATTTTCTACTTTACCACTAAAATTAAACTCTGTATCATTCTCGTCGAATGCACACCACCCGCAACCCATTGTTGTTACGTGTGAATTATTATTATCTTTTTTAATTAAGGATCCATCCGTATATATCCTAATTGACATACTACTAGAAAGTTTTAAACGAATGTCATCAAGTTTAGTCTGAATGTTTTCTTGTGTCCAGAAATTTTGAAATTTCGCGAACATAGTTGTTCTATCACATGCATTGTTACTAATATAAACAGTTGGAGGGTCTATGGAACGTATTGAACCAACTGGTAATGAGTCTTCTATAATTTTACCGATACCGTCTCTAATGGCGTTCTGAAATAAGCGAAGTCGGAGTCTATTTGAACGATCTGAAGTTGATCGTAATGACACTACACTTCTAACCACGTTTATACTAACAGATTTTGCCATGCTTGTCTTGATAAGACATACGTCTTGATTTTTAAAATTGGTATCAAGGCTCCTGTCACCTTGGGCACAGCTATACGTGTTACCCAAATCCCAAATAATTTGGAATTTGGGACGCCAAAATGCACAAATTACTAGTATTTGGGATTTGGGATTTGGGATTTCGGCAAAAAATACTAATTATAATTTGGGATTNATGGATAACTCCCGAGTGTGCTTTAACTTTTTCCAGCCGAAGTGTTAAGTTCTGAACGTTAGCAATTTCTTCTATAGCTTTGACAATTGTTCAATTTTTAAGTTTTTTATGTGCTTTTCTTGGGTTGGCAGCTGCATTAGCTATAGCATCAATAGCTGCCTGGCTATCTGTAAAAATACATAACCTTGAATGCTTTGGGGTAGCATAAACTGTCGTCAGAATTGCCATAAGTTCCGCACGTGTCGATGACGCGAAATTTTCTACTTTACCACTAAAATTAAACTCTGTATCATTCTCGTCGAATGCACACCACCCGCAACCCATTGTTGTTACGTGTGAATTATTATTATCTTTTTTAATTAAGGATCCATCCGTATATATCCTAATTGACATACTACTAGAAAGTTTTAAACGAATGTCATCAAGTTTAGTCTAAATGTTTTCTTGTGTCCAGAAATTTTGAAATTTCGCGAACATAGTTGTTCTATCACATGCATTGTTACTAATATAAACAGTTGGAGGGTCTATGGAACGTATTGAACCAACTGGTAATGAGTCTTCTATAATTTTACCGATACCGTCTCTAATGGCGTTCTGAAATAAGCGAAGTCGGAGTCTATTTGAACGATCTGAAGTTGATCGTAATGACACTACACTTCTAACCACGTTTATACTAACGGATTTTGCCATGCTCGTCTTGATAAGACATACATCTTGATTTTTAAAATTGGTAACAAGGCTCCTGTTACCTTGGGCACAACCTGTACATTTTTCTAAAACTGAGTTTCCCGAGCTCTGTGAGCTAACTTCTTTGGTGTGATGTTGAATTGTGAATTCGTCTTTATTAAGCATTTTTCTTTTTTTCCCAATAAGTGAGTGGGTTTCTTCATCATTTTGTATTGCTACCCAATTAATATTATTGTTTTGTTTGTCAATATTCCAGTTACATATATTATATCGTTCACCCAAAGTTGCCTGCATTTCTGCTGACAAGACTCGTGTTTTAATATCTGTTAATAATTTGTTTTCAAGTGTTTTGAACCAACCAGGTTTAGAGCCTCGTCGGTCGTTGTTGGTAATTTCTTGCCAGTGTAAGAGTATTTTACCATTATGTGAAACTAATTGTTCCAGAAACATCAGTTGCCTGTTTCGCAGACTTTTTCTGATCAACCGATATTGACTTTCGTCATCTAATATCTCTTCTATTGTGATATTACCTCCCTTAATTAATAAATTGTCGTTAAGATTTTTGGATAACTTGAATGTCAGATCATGTGTTTTACAAATAACTAATATATCGTTTATCAGGGACCGTCTCCGTTTAATTTTCATTGTAAATAACGATTCGGTTATACTTTGTCCTGACCAAAAAGAATTTTGGAGGTGTTGTAGACGTATCCGCGTGGAGCAACCCAACATGCCTTTATCGTTTAATCTATTAAACAAATTATTACTTTGCATTTGTAACTGACGATCCCACAAATGACATACATCATACGCTTTTTTTGCATGTATTAGAGCATTTGGCGCCGTAATGGGCAGTAACGCCTTATTTTTGATCATCGAAATGAATTTAGTTGTAATCTTTAAACATTCCTTTTCTGAGAGTGTCATGTCATTTAGACTATACTCTAGCATTGGTATTACAACCGCATTAAAAATATAAATTGCTTATTTATCTGTAATGGGTTTTCCTTTAAGAATATTGGCCATATAATTTGTTAACTTTTTAAGTCGATCCTTTTGAAACTGTTTGAAACCATTTTCCGTAACATTGACGCCAAGTAATCTAATGGGATAGTCCTTTGCCACAGGGTATAATGTTTCATCTCCCATTAGTAAACCTTCCGATTTGGTTTGAGAGTTTACGTTGATGGCAATTAGGTATGATTTACTTTTATTAATTGTAATATCGTTCATTTGATAAAATTCATTTGCAATTGTAAGTATTTCTTCCATATTTTGTTTGTTAGGGGCGATCCAATTCGTATCGTCCACATAGGCAGCCACAGAGACTTGTACACTAAGTTTTTCTTTGATTGCGAGTGTAGGTTACTAATCCATTTTTCTTTCATGATATAGCCCAACTTAGATTCTGCTATCCGATGTACTAATGAGTCATAAAAAATCTGCCAGAAAAGGGGGAGATAATATCTCCTTGATCTATACCATCTTCTACATTATAAGCTAACGTATTACCATATGATGTAAGGACTTGATTTTCTCTATTACGTAATAGTTTCTCTATTAGACTTACGAAGCGTTCAGGGATTCTAATACGACGTAATGCCAATATGAGTGACTCTGCACTAACCGAGTCGAAGGCTTTACTCATGTCTTGAAACATAATCCAGAGCTCTCTTTTATTATCACGAGCATCCTCCATGATATTGTTAATAACGTGAATAAGACATTGCGTGTCGTCTCCTGGCAAACCAGCATAGTTGCGTTTTGATAAGATTTTTTTAGTACTAAAGATATTAACTAACCTATTATTCATTATTTTCATAAAGATTTTTCGACCTGTTTCCAGAAGTGTAATTGGTCTCATTATATTCAGATCGTTAACCCACGCAGTAGTTTTTGGGATTGGGTATATGTATCCTAGTTTCCACTCACGTGGCATGTCATTTATATTTAAGGACATATTTATGATATTTCTTAAAACTTCAACCGCATTACCCGGCAAGTGTTTAAACTATTCGTATTGTAAATTTGATTGTCCCGGTACTTTCTTATTAGGCAACTTAAAGATAATGTTTTCCAATTCATCAGTACCTACTTCCGAGAGTAGTGTATCATACCATGCGATGTTAATGTTTTCTTTAGGTGTATAAAATATCTCCCACTTACGCAAAAGATTAGTGTCTAAGTTTCGTTTTTTAGCCCAGTTGCTGAAGTGATTTTTTACGATTCCCTTAATTGTTTCTCCATCATTAACTATCACCGGATTGTCATTAGCATCTGTTGTTATCAAAGATCCATCACAATCGATTGTCTAGGTTTATCCAAGATACTATTAATCATGCGTTTTGGATTTGTTTTAAGATCATCCCACCGGCGTTCAATTGCCTTTTGAATACGTTGGAGTGTTTCTTTCTTTTTTTTCACACGTGCAATTCCTTGATAATGTAGACTCTCTACTCTTAGAGCATCCATCAAATCAGAGATTGAGTTGTTTTCTTTGAATAGTTTCTCGATATTATAGTTAAGATTAATTAGTTTTGTTTTTTCTTGGGTGGTTTTAGTTTGTTCTTGGATCCATTTAAATGATTTATGTTTGTTAACTATTACGAATCTATATATTCTGTTTATGGATTTAGCTATTTTAAAATTTTTTAGTGTGTTCTTTTTAACTACTTTATTACGCTTAAGCACTTTATTTTTAGGCATAGCTCGATCAGCGGCTTCTGTAATAATATTTTTAAAAGTCTCCCAATTTTTATTAAGCGTTTCGTAATTTGCCGTATATATATTGCTTCATTCTATGAACGTCGAGTTTTCCAATTGTATTCTGACGTGGTCAGTAAATTTTATCCATTTTTCATCACACATTCCTTTTAAATTATATTTAGGGCCTGTGTTTCCAATTAACTCTTTATCTCTTGCAATTCGCCAGTTTTTTTTAATTTTGACACCCAGCCACTTATGGTCACTATTTGTTATCGCTTTCAAATTATCTAATTCGCATTTCTCGAGTTTATTTATCCACTCATGGGGGATCCAAATAGCGTCGATACGACTTTTTTCGGTTGAGTTGTCTTGATTCCATGTGTAGTCACCTTGGTCAGGATATAAGACCCTATAACTATCAATTAAATCTTTACTAGTTAATGACAAGAAAATCTTGCATTCAGGTGTTTTTGTTAAATTATTGTTGTTTCTGTTTAAGTTTGGCACAGGAACAGCATTGAAATCTCCAGCTACTATTAACATATATTGTTTGCGTTTTGCTTCACTGCACCAATTATTGACCTGATTTAACAAACTGACTCTTTCAGTTTTCTTACTTGGAAAATACATTTGGATAAAGCGTATTATTGTTTTTTTCGGAAGCACCAAGTCAATAGCTATCGCTCTTCCTTCATATCTTCTAACATTACAAACATATTTATTAAGATTTTTTTTAATAACAATGGCGACACCGGCCCCCATACCCATAGAGGACCAATGTATTCTATATTTGGAACTGCCTTCAATGAACCATTTTTCTCCATTTTCTTTAATATTTGTTTTTGAAATATCTACGATATCAGTATTCTTTGTTTTGATAAAATTAAAAAAAATTTGCCGTTTAATCGGGTCATTAAACCCCCTAACATTATGTGTTGCTATATATATATGTTGATTGTCTATGTAATTTTCTGTATTATGTATATTACTACGCACACTTGTTTTATTACTATTCCCTGATAAATTAGAATTAATCGAACTATTATTATTATTATTATTGTCTGTTATAAATAAAAATTATAAAGGGAGGGAACTATTTATTGAGGCGAGCCTCTATTTTTTTCTTCAATAATTACATGAGCCGTTTTACCGGCAGGCGTCATGACCCAGCTTTCAATATTATCTAACCGATTTACTAGTTGGTTGATGACATTAATCAACCTGTCATCCGATGAACTCCCACTAATATTGATAGGTGAGTTTGAGTTTTCCGGTTCAACAAAGTCTTCATCCATATCGACGTCGTCATCTGAGTCGAATGAATCTTGTTCGAAGTCAGCATTTGTTTTATTCCATACATGTTCTTCTAAGGCAGTTAATCTTTCAGAAACCTCTAAAAGCAGAGATTTGATACGACTTAATCTATCGTTTGCATCGCCAGTGGACACAGGTTTGTTAAATCTATTTTTCTTTGTTACATCTGCATATGTTGTATTTCCAGTTTGTCTATTTAATGTCGCTAAGTATCTGGGATTATATTTTTTATAAATGGCACCGAACTTTTCAAAACTATTGACTTTCTTTTCTTTAAATTCAGCGTCTCGTTTTGTCAAAGGACAATTACTAATGAGATGCTCAATCGAGTAGCACCTGTGACAGGTTTTAGTAGTAAAATTTACAATTTTGATAGTAGTTGTTGTGTTTGCATCATTCCAAGAGGTGTTCAAAGNTTTTTTCTTCAATAATTACATGAGCCGTTTTACCGGCAGGCGTCATGACCCAGCTTTCAATATTATCTAACCGATTTACTAGTTGGTTGATGACATTAATCAACCTGTCATCCGATGAACTCCCACTAATATTGATAGGTGAGTTTGAGTTTTCCGGTTCAACAAAGTCTTCATCCATATCGACGTCGTCATCTGAGTCGAATGAATCTTGTTCGAAGTCAGCATTTGTTTTATTCCATACATGTTCTTCTAAGGCAGTTAATCTTTCAGAAACCTCTAAAAGCAGAGATTTGATACGACTTAATCTATCGTTTGCATCGCCAGTGGACACAGGTTTGTTAAATCTATTTTTCTTTGTTACATCTGCATATGTTGTATTTCCAGTTTGTCTATTTAATGTCGCTAAGTATCTGGGATTATATTTTTTATAAATGGCACCGAACTTTTCAAAACTATTGACTTTCTTTTCTTTAAATTCAGCGTCTCGTTTTGTCAAAGGACAATTACTAATGAGATGCTCAATCGAGTAGCACCTGTGACAGGTTTTAGTAGTAAAATTTACAATTTTGATAGTAGTTGTTGTGTTTGCATCATTCCAAGAGGTGTTCAAAGCTGCATTTCGTGTTTCAGGGGAAACAAAAGAAACTATAGCTCTCCTCTACGTCGATAAGAAGTTCGTGTTCTAGGAAAGTAACATGTTTTTGCCCCGACTTTTTCAATAGTTGGCATAAGTTCCCTGGCCGTGATACCGTTTGGCAAACCAATTACTTTAGCAGTAAATTCTCCACGTGACTTGAGCATTTCTGCAGTGAAATTAAGTGGCATAACTCTAAATGAGTCATCACCAATAATAATACTCCAATTTTCAAGAATTTTTTCTGCACTATTTTTTTCTTTAAATACAATTACGACTGATTGCCACATGTCATTTGTCCTAAGGTTCATTCTTTCAATATCCCTAAAAGTAGAAGATATTTCAAAAGCTAGTTCTTTATACTTCATGCCAATAGGAATGTCTCACAACTTGATACCATGCATGATATCTTTTTGAGAATTCCTTTTAAAGATTACAGCCCTATGCATGTAGCTCGGCTGTGCTGCATCTGCGCTTACATTAATTTTTTTAGCTGTATTCATTTTTTCTTCATTGTCAAAAAAAACAGAAATCATTCTTTGTCTATTGAAGACTTCTGAATTAACCGTAATTAATTCTGTCACTTCTCTAAACGATTTTTTAATTTTTTCGATTTTATTCCCGACAGTTTTACCCGGAATTCGTGAAGCGAATGTCCAAATTTTATATTTCTTAGCCCCAAAGGCTTCACGCCATTCATGTTGGTTTTCATTAATATCTTCAAAGGAGATAATTGATTTGTTATCTTCTACAACTGTTGTTTCTTGATTTTTACTTGTTGTATCATTATCCACGACTTTCTGTTTACCTTTTCAATTGGTTACTTGTTGCCATTCTTGAGTATCAGTGTTGCTATCATTATTAAAATTATCCTCTTCCAAATTCATAATATTTTGTTCATTTGTTAAAATGTTTTCTGCTTCCCAAGTTGTTTCTTTGAGCTGGGTGTTGTTTCTTACAGTGTTGGAGCTTTCTGACTGAGTTTCTCCTTGAAGGACTGAGCTTGTTTCAGTAGTATTTTTTCCCAAGTTTTTATTATTATTTTTGTTGTCAAGAGGGTTAAATTTAAACCTGTTACGTTTAGTTGTTGGACTTCTAGTAGAGGAGTAGTTAGCGACCTTCCTCCTAGGTCGGTCTTCCTGTTTGCTCATACCTGAGCAAAAATTCAATAAAAGCTATAAAAAATAAAACTATTTCGAAGTTTATTTACTGCGTATTTTTGAAAAATAAATGATAACCGGAAAGAGTTTTTTTTTTTTTTTTCGTATAAAACGCCATATCCAGTTACAAATATTACAAATTTAATTATTAATAGTAATAATAGTAAAACAATTCGTTTAGATAGAGAAGATCGAAGATATTTTATTCCAGATATCTCAAATAAATATGTTGAAAATGGTATTGGAATGGATCACTATTATGCTCCATTGGATAAAGCTATAAAAAATCCAGAAGTCGGTAAAGCTTTTTATTCATATACATTAGAATATGTTAAACTTAATCCAAATTTCAATGAACGCAATATTCCTATGACTAAAACCAAATTAATGATGATAAATAGAGATAACAATCTAGTATATCAATTTATAAAGGAAAAATATATATATAATTCTATCGGACTTGATGTAGCTTCTTCATATTTCTATAATACATTCAAAGATTGGTTTTATATACAAATTAATACTAAAAATAAGAAATCTCCTACTATACAAGAATTTACTTGTGCAATTAAAGAACTCGGATTAAATCCTAAGCAGAAAAGAGTAGGAGATCAAAAAAATAATAAAAAAATGCAATAGTATGAAACTTCTTACGAAAATCTTTATACTATATTCTTAAAAAGAAATATAATTGATGAAACTGAGAATTTGGATATACCAGATGGATTTAATCCTATAGAAAAAATGAAAACTCTTTATACAGAAAACTTTCCTTTAGAAGAACCTCTTCAAGATTTAAACGAAGTTTTTGAATCCTCTAATATCTCTAAGCAATCAGAACCTAAATCCGAGTCCGAATCTGAATATGAGTCTGAATCTGAATCCAAGCTTGAATCAGAATCTAAAAAAGTCAGGAATTTAAAAACTTATTCCTGCGAGCCTACACCGGAACCTATAATTTATAAAAATAATGATTTCGAAGAAATGTATATTAATGCTAAAACTAAATGGGAAAGATTTGGTAATAATCCTGAAGATTTTGATTGGGAATGCTTTATTACAGAAATCGAAAAACTTTCAAATCATAAACAATATGATTTTCAGAAAGATCCATGGCATTATACATTTAAGATGCTTGTACAATTACAAAAAAGTCGAATAAATGGAGAAATTGCTATAGAACTTCGTAAATATTTCAAAAAAAGAGAAACTGTATATATTCCTTCTTTAACCAATCATAAAACAGAATCGATCATCTAATATACAGATTCTATTATTAATACAAAGGAATGTGGACTTGCTGAAGATATTGAGACTTTCTCAGATAGTGAAGACGAAGATTGGTATAATGGATTAGAAAAAATGTGTGATAATTAGGTGGTATCATATTATAGATTTTATTTTTTATTCATATAAAAATATTAATTAAATAAATATACCTATTATAAAATGGCAATTAATAAAGTATACCGAAAACTACCAACTCGTTATAATATTACTGAAGTTAAATTTACTGGAGACAAATTTTCCTGAAAAAGAATTACCCATGAAATAGAAAAAATTAGAACCCGAATTCCTAATAAAAGAATACAGGTTCTTCTTCCTTATGAGAATTGGAAACCTGGTTCGTGGTTTGAAGACAAGGAAAATGTATCATTATTTTCATTATTAGACCATTATGATGAATCGCAAATACCAGAAGGTGGTAGAGATCCTAAAACTTATGACCAATTTATTATTTATATAACTAATCCTCTTGCATATGAAGGTGGATGTAATTCAAAAAAAGATAACGGCCTAAATGATTGTTTTTATCAATGTTTATATTATGCATATGGAACATTCTCAAAGATGCCAAAAATTATTGAAAAACCCGAAATGCTTAAAAAAGTTTTAGGGCTTCAAAGAAATGATCCTATTCCAGTAAGTTTTATCAAAAAAGTAGAAAAAATAGTCAAAACTATCGCTATAAATATTATTGGAGATGTAACTATTCTGTCTAAAAGTAAAGTTTATCGAAAAATTACTCTTGTTCTTGCTAATGGACATTATACTCTTGCAAAAAATCCGAAACGAATAGAAACTAAATCTGGCACTACTAAAATAAAGAAACCTTTAATATATCAAGAAAATGGAATAAAGAATATTGTAACTCTTTATAATGGCAAATTATTTAAAACTACTACTATTCCAGAATTAAGAAAACTCTAATCCAAGTTGGTTTATAGTGAATGGTGCTTGATTTCAGTAAAAAAATCTTACAAAACTGGTATTTATGAAACTCTAGAAGAAACTTATATAAGGATTCATAATGAACGAAATACTTTCTTAGAAGAATCCAAAAAACTCGGTTTATCTATTGATTTTTTTAGATATTATGGTAGTTATAAAAAAGTCGCGTTATGGTTATTTGAACTTCTTAGCAAAGCGGTTCCAGCTAATGAGCCATTAAATCCTATTGAAGCACAATGGATTTCAAATACAATGTTAGGTGGTATTATATGGGCAGATAATGAATGGAAAGAATTTGGTCGACAATATGATGAAACAAGTCTTTATCTCAGTATTATGCAATCAGCATTCACATTTCCAATTAAAAAAGGAAAATTTCAAGCGCTTCAAGATTTTATTAATCATAGAGGTTATATTTTATATGGAATATTTCGTGCAAAAGTTGAGTTTAAAGAAGATATAAAAATGCTTTTCAGATATAATAAACATAATAAATATACTCATATAGATTTATCTCGTTATACGTGTTGCCCAAATCCCAAATAATTTGGGATTTGGGACGCCAAAATGCACAAATTACTAGTATTTGGGATTTGGAATTTGGGATTTTGGCAAAAAATACTAATTATAATTTGGGATTTGAGATTTGGGATTTCGGCATTTGGGATTTCGGCATTTGAATTTTGAATTTGGGCGGCAGGTATATATCTCGTGCCAAAAAATTAGGTCTTTAAGTTATATTAATCCAGAATAACGCTCCAAATGCTTTAATTTATGAAAAGGAAACACGAATTCCAGGTGAAGTTATGTTTGAAAATTATGTAAATTTACTTTTCAAGATTAAAAATATAAGAGGAGTTGCTGGAAAAGTCGCAAAAAAAGTTCTTAATACCTTATGGGGAGCATTATGTCAAAGAAATAAATCATATTATGATATATCTGATGCGGTAAATTTATCCAAACCATTTGATTATCCAGAAGACAAAATTTTAGAATCTATAATTCCTACAAATAATACTTCTTGGACGTTTCAATTTTCAAATCCTAATAACTTATTTAAGGGTGAATATCCTCGAATTGCTCCATTTATCTTAACACAAGAACGCAAAATTATTTCCAAAACTATTGAGCCTTATAAAGATAAAGTTAAACGCATTCATACCGATGAGTTTATTCTTTCAGAAGATCCAATAAAGGTAAAGCCTCATGCCATGTATGGTATAACATTTCCTCTTATTAATTGTCTTAAAGATGCTTCAGTAACTTTAAAAGTTCTTAAATTTGAAAAGGAAGGTGAATGTTATATTAAAAATGCTAATCAAGTAATATGGCTTTAAAAATTATTATATACTTATTAAGTAAATGTAACGAAATTTAGAATTTGTGTGCTTCTTTAAATTCAGATTTTAAAAATGTAAAGAAATTTAGAATTCATATGCTTCTTTGAATTCAGAATTTAGAATTCATATGTTTTTTACTGGAATTCTGCAATTGAATAAATATTTTTATAAATATATATCACAAAGATACTTATACAAAAAAATGTTAAATAATATAAATACTACCAATCCGGAAACTGGTAGAGAAATTCGTGTTGGGGGAACTATTTTCAATCGGTTAATCCAAGATCAATATGATTATATAAATGGAGAACTGGTTAGAAGAAATAATGCTCCTCCTAGACGGCTTAGATCTTATTTCTTTAACACTATAACTCACAGACGCATTATTGAAGGTAGAAGAAGATATTTTGAATTAGTTAATAATGGATGGAATATTGAAAATAATTATTATTTAGTTCTGCCATTGGTTATTTCAGATCCAGATCCAAATCCAGATGCAGTACGACGTAATCCAGTTACATTTGAAGGACTTATATCTGTACATGGAGAAAGTCTTGCAAAATGCAATATGACACTTTGTTGAGAGTGTTTTATTTCAATTACTTTAGGAATTAATGAATATTGTGAAGAACATCAATAAAGAGTATGGTTTACATCCGGAATTATATAGAGGCGTTCTAGGACGCTATATATACGAAACGTCCAGAGAACGTACTAAAACGGTGCGTTCTAGTACGCTATATATATGAAACATTCGGAGAATGCACTAGAACGGTACGTTCTAGTACGCTATATATACGAAACGTTTGGAGAACGCACTAGAACGGTGCGTTCTAGTACGTTATATATACGAAGTATTCAGAGAACGCACTAGAACAGCATATTTAATACGCTATATGAATGTAGGTGGTGTTCGTATAACGCTATAGATCGGTGTATTTTGGACGCACTAGAACGTTTATATTTAATTCCTGATGTACCTCTGATGAATTGGGAATTCGAGGCTTTGCCTCTTCTTCAAATTAAATAAATCTATTTTTTATGTAAATATTTTAAAAAAAATGTCAAATCAAACTACTATTAAACCAAAATGCCAAACATGCGATCATATAACTGCAAGTAATTCAGCACTAAGACTTAGTTCTATTGAATTTCGTCGTTATGTAAATAGTATTACAGATTTAGATAAACTTATTACATCTAAAGATTATTTTGTGCGGTTTATCAAATCATATTCCAAAAGTAAAGAATATGCAGATACATTCTTAAAGGAATTAGAAAAGATAATTGAAAAACATAATCGAATATCTGATATATTATATATTAAGATTTGGATATTTAATTACATATTTACTTCTGAAGAAAAAGACAAAGCCTCTTTGCATAGCAATTGCAACTTAAATAAAGAAAAACATCTATATAAATATTTACAATCCAATTATTCGGATATAAATGAGACTTTTACTACATTTTATGAAAATTATACTCAGAATATTGCTCAAACCCCATTCAGTAAAAATAAAGTATCTTGTGCATTATCTGTTTTAGAATTAAAAACTATTATGAAAAAAGTAGTAATTGATAACAAACCAAAATGCGTTATTATAATTTCTGCAATACATAACGAGTTATCTGAACTTTTGTATAAAAATGCTATAAATGTCAATTAATACTATTCCTATTGTTATGCAGGTCTGAAGAGCAATGGATCAGAGATCCGAGACACTGTCTCTTCAAGGGTCATGAAGCTTTACCTTTTAAGATTAATGTTATTGCTATGCAAAATATATATTTTTTGTTATATTCAAAAAAAGCAATTGAATAAATATTTTTATAAATATATATTACAAAGATACTTATACAAAAAAAAATGTCAATTAATACTATTCCAAGTGAATTATTTACAGAAATTCTTCGTTATATTCCATTAGAAAGTATTAGATCAATTTTAAGAGTTAATAAAGAATGGAATCAAGAATATAAAAAAATCATTTATCAAGATATTCATATGATATTCGAAGAATTGATTTTTAAAAATATGAAATCTTTTGAGGAATTTGTTTATTGAACTCAAGTTAATTATCACTTAACTATAAGAAATCTTATAAATTTTGGTATTGTATTTAATTTTAATATATTAATTGAACTTCATAATATAAAAAATCGATTAAATATAAAAGTTGATAAACTTATAGAAGAAAGACATGAAATTGATAAACTTGAAAAAGAAAGATATGGAATTGGTAATTATCCAGATGAATTATTAGAAAAATATATTATAAATTTTCCTTTGAAAATAATAAATGCGAATATGTAACTATGTTATTATCTGAACTTGAGACAATTCCCCGATACCAATTAGAAAAGTATTTCGATCAATGTGATTATTAGAAAATAACCAAAGAAGTATTTCACATCCATTAATATATTTTTTATCATCTAATAGACGAGATTCTAAAAGTTTCTTATAACATAAAAATTCAGACTTTCTCGTTTTCTTTTTGTCTATAGAAGAAGACACTGCACTTTGTGCGTTGCTCTGCATATATACTTGATTTGCAAATTTTATCCATTCAGGACCAAGATCTTTACTTTTAATTCCAAATGCTTCTCGAAAAATATATTTAGTCCAAGTATCACTATTTTTAACTGTAATTTCATCTGCTAATAAAATTTTGCGCTCTTTTGGAATTGGAATATTTTTAGCAAAATCTATTAATAATCCATTTTTTTTCGCTTCTAATATTGCTTTCTGACCATAGGAACTAAATTTACTGGATCTATTTTCTATCAAGGATAAAATATTAATCTCGGTTTGATCTAAGTTTGATCTAGGATGATCTAAATTATACGTGTTGCCCAAATCCCAAATAATTTGGGATTTGGGACGCCAAAATGCACAAATTACTAGTATTTGGGATTTGGGATTTGGGATTTTGGCAAAAAATACTAATTATAATTTGGGATTTGGGACGCCAAAATGCACAAATTACTAGTATTTGGGATTTGGGATTTGGGATTTTGGCAAAAAATACTAATTATAATTTGGGATTTGAGATTTGGGATTTCGGCATTTGGGATTTCGGCATTTGAATTTTGAATTTGGGCGGCAGGTATAATCTAAGTTCAATCTAGGATGATCTAAGTTCGATCTAGGATGATCTAAGTTCGATCTAGGATGATCTATGATTGATTTAAGACTAGTGTCCCATCGAACTCGAATTGATAATGGATCATCTCTGGATCTTCTTAAATCAAATACAATAAATTCCTTTTTTAATATAAGATCATCTATCACTAATGCGAGAGAATTTGAATGTTCAGTATATTGGCTAATAATTCTTTTAATATCTAATAAAGAACCACCACCTCTATGCAATGAAATATAATTAATATTTTCTCGAATAATTTTAATAATAGCAAAGAATCTTTGACTTATATAAACTGAACTAATATTTCTATGTCGACCATTAGTAAAGTAATCCGCAATTTGTTCTTGGATTTTCTTTGATGCATTTACAAGATCTTCAAATATTACAATAGTAAAACGAGCTGGATTAAACTCAAATATATCAGGAATTTCATTGGCCGATAAGACTTTAAATGACACATCTTCTCCCTGTTCAGCTAAAGTGTTATAAAAATTTTTTACAAGTTTCCATTTTGGCTCGTCTAAATGTTTACCGATTAAAACTACATCATTACAAGAAATATATCTTTCACCATCTTCTTTTACATTTTTAGTACCCATAAGAAGATTTATCATCATAGTAGTTTTACCTGAATCTGAACTCCCAGATATAGCCATTTGAAAAGGCCATATTGGAGCAAACGAATTACTTTGTTCTAAAGGTTGATATTCATCAACATTATACATGAAAAGTTCCATATTTCCGCTTAAATATAAATATATAATTTGTTTGTTATAAATGGATACAATAAAAGATATAATAAGTTATGAAAAATATATTTAATATCTTTATGGGATAATCAGTAATCTTGAATCTCAAAGAGAAACTGATATAAATAAATTGCAAAGTCTTAAAAATCGATTAAAAAATAGTGAAAAGCTTTGTAATGAAAAAGAGAAATTTATTTTGTTTCGAGAAGATCAGTTGTCAAATATATATGAAGAAACAGAGAATAAAATAAATAAACTGAAATATAGCATTCAAAAACTTTGGGAAACAATAACATTGGATATGTCACACCTACCATCCACAAATACACCAGTTTTCAACTTAATAACAGATGTAAGAGCAAATATCAAGCTTTTAGCTGATTCTGCTAGAGGGGATAATACTCTTTTAAAAGATGAAATTGATAATTTTCAGACACTGTTGACCGTGATTTACCTTCCAAATAAAAGACGGAAACAGACAACTATTAGCAGGAATTAATTTGTATAAGACACACAGCACTATACTTAATTTATTAAAGCTAAAAGATTTATACTATTATTAAAGTATAATTGGGAAGGAATTAAAGTATTGCGGAATTAAGGCGAAAGAGGCAGGGATGAGATTTTATAAGGGTAAACACTAAGTTAACAATAATTCACTAAGAATTCAAGCCTAGAACACTAAGCAAGGCTAAATTTATACCAGATAACGAGATCACACAGCAAGTTATCAAGAAACTATAAACTAATTATTAAGATCACAAAGCAGAATAATAGTTTATAATAAAGAATAATACTAAGATCACACAGCAAAGTATTATTATAAAGGTTTTTACAAAGGATTAAATAATAATTCATTAAGAAATGTATTATTTAATTAAACTATAAGTTTATTATTGAGTTAATAGACCTTTCTAACCAACTAACTGAGGATTGAGAGAAGAGAAATTCAATTTTTTATATACATAATAGATTACGCTATTGATTACGCTGTACTCTACACTATTTACTACGCTGTATACCTGCCGCCCAAATTCAAAATCCAAATGCCAAAATCCCAAATGCCAAAATCCCAAATCCCAAATCCCAAATTATAATTAGTATTTTTTGCCAAAATCCCAAATCCCAAATACTAGTAATTTGTGCATTTTGGCGTCCCAAATTTCAAATTATTTGGGATTTGGGTAACACGTATACTACGCTGTAGACTACGCTATTGCATACACTGTGCTCTACGCTAATGTGTACACTATTAATTACGCTATCTATTACGCTTTCGATTACGCTGTACTATACGCTATTGATTTACAGTCATAATACATATTTTGTTGTACTAATTTCTAAGTGATTTACATTAATATTTATAAATATAGAAATAATATAATAATAGTTAATACTACCACTGGTCGAATGAACAAAAATCGGAATCCTATTGATGGTGAAATATGCATAAATCAGACATCCTATTTGTGAAAATTCATAAATCGGAAATTCCTATTTATAAATCGGAAAAAATCGACTGCCTATACTTAATAAATCTTAGCAAATTTAGCCATCAATCGGAATCCTATTCATAATAAAACCATTCTATTTTTTTCCATTCGACCAGTGTACTAATAAATAAATAATAATAAGTAATAAATAATAAATATTGATTAAATAATGAAATATAATAATATAATAAACTACTACAGTTAACAACACAAACAGAATTAAAATTAATGCAAATCCAGAATGGGTGCTATACTTTTGAAAACGAAGTAACTCAGCTAAGACAAGAAGTTATAAATTTAAGGGATATAAACTTAAATCAACAGGAGTTAACCAATGAGTTGGGTACAATAAATGAAACTCTCAAAGAGCAAATTGATGACTTAACCAATAAAAATGAAACTTTTCAATCTGAAATAAATGAGAAAACCAGATTATATGAGCAAACCCAAGACAGGTTAGATGAATGTCGAGAAGAAAATTATCAATTAAGAGAATCTTTGAAAGGTGCACATGAAAATATTACAGAAGGTGAGTTTGCATATGACAAGTTAAAACAAAAGTTGCGTATCTTAGGATTAACCCATGTTGCCTGGCGAGCTCGCAATTTAAGGCAGGCTCAAATTTTGGATATAGAATTTAATACAGCAAGAACTGCTTGGAGAAATCAAAGAAATAGAAATCAAATTATTACTCGGGAATTGCAAAATTGTCGAAGACATGGTGGAAATTTACAAAATGATAAGGTTCTTATCGAGTTTTGGCGGGATCGACTTATTCTTAAATATGAGAAATGGAAAAATAAAACTTATGATATCCGACAAATTATTTTAGCAGATCAAAATAATATTAGGAGATTAAATCATCAAATGGCAATACTTAAAATTCAGATACAATGGTTTCGATTTAGAGTAATAAATCTTCAAATAAATCCTCCTCTTTTTATTATATAACAACCACAAGTAATAACGTCATGGCTAATATTGCATTAGAATTACCAGCTTTTGCGGGTCTTGAAGATGAAGATATTGATTCATTTATTCATCTATCACTGGTCGAATGAACAAAAATCGGAATCCTATTGATGACGCAAATATGCATAAATCGGACATCCTATTTGTGAAAATTCATAAATCGGAAATTCCTATTTATAAATTGGAAAAAATCGACTGCCTATATTTAATAAATCTTAGCAAATTTAGCCATCAATCGGAATTTTATTCATAATAAAGCCATCCTATTTTTTTCCATTTGACTAGTGTATTTCGTGGATATCTTCATGCAATTGGAGTTGATCCAAATGTAAATGGAGATCAAGCTTTAGGTATTTTTCGAGCATGTTTTAAAGGTGAAGCAGGAATTTGGTATGATGAACATATTCTTGGAAAAAATTGGTAATTATATAACTTGTTTAATAATCATGGCCAAGCTAATATAGCAGGTATTAAAGGTCGATCTATGGCACAATTAAATAACACTGCTAGTCTTAGAGTTGATAGTGAAGCCCATACTTATGCAAATACTAGTGGAAATAATGCAATTTTAGTATCGGCTGCCGGATCTTTAACAAGACCTGCTGTTAATGGTCAAAACTTATAAATTTCAGCACTAGCTTTTAATCAAGATTGGAGCTTACTTGGTGGAAGACCTACTAGTGAAAATAATCCTATAGCTAATCCAGGTAATAATAGACCTATAGTAATGGATGGAATTACAATTGGATAGGCGGTTCATTTCTTTAGAAATAACTATCCAACAATATTAGATGATAGGCGCAAAGTAAGATTTAATTCTCTTTATCAAGATAATGATCCAATCCGGGTCTTTTATAATAAAGTAAAAAAATATGGTAAATTATTAAAATTATCACAAACAGCTATTGAGGATCAAGTATTTAAAGGAATGTCACCAGATAGTCAGCTTGAAGCTGATAGAATTGGTCCAGAAAGGCCTATAAATTAGTTGATAGTTTGGAAAGAGTTGAAAAAAGAAAATCTGAGATGCGCTTGGGTATTTCCAGTAAAAAGGTTCAACAATCGAGATTTTCACAAGATAGTCACTGGTCTACCTCCAATTCTTCGAATCTAATTCCAGTACCCTTACCTCCAGTATCGCAACAAGAACCTGTAGTATTAAAACCAGTTACTTCACAGGAAATTACACAAGAGAAATTGAATCAATTACTTAAGACGCATACAGATAATCTTATGCAAACTTTTCAAACCCAACTTCAGACCTTACAAGAAAAAATTTCTCAGCCGGTCCAGCAAAAGCCAACTATTGAATATTATCCAGTTATTCCTCAAATAACTTCAGAATTACAATCAAGTAAGCCATATACTGGTTACAAACAAATAACAAATATGGAGCAATTGGTTAAAAATCTTATGGAAAGAGCTGAAAAACGCAAATGGGAAAAAAAGCTTGATACAATAGTAGAAGGATTTTCTAAGCTCGATATTAATGATTCTGATGAGGAATATACTACTAATTTAGTATATGATGAGGAAAGTAGTAATATTTTACATGTTTGAAAAAAAAAACAACTAACCCTATAATACCTGTTAAAAGTTCTATATCGAAAAAACCGGTTTCTAAAGTTGTTACTACCAAAATTACTCCTAAGCCAGTTTTAAAAAAGGATATCAAAAAAAATCAAACGGATATTTTAAATATTCTAGAAATTATTAATTTTGAGAAAATTGTTAATGATTATGTTCAAAAGGAATTAGCTCGATTAGGATTTGTTAGTTTATTGCCAATGAAAGATAGTTATCGATAATCAGCCTCTGATTCCTCAATACTTTAAAAAATTTACAAAAAGTCAAAAATGATGATCCTATGGATATTGATCTTGTAATATTGAAAAATACTAAGGATTTAGCGTGTGTAGAAGGAAAAATAAATTATTCAATAATACAAGTTCTTTTAGATTCATGTGCTAATGTTTCTTTTATGCCAGAAGAAATTTATAAAGAATTTGATTTGAAAATTGATACTAGTAAAAAACATAAACTTATTGAAGCATCTACAAATTATACATCATTAGGGATAGTAAAAAATGTATTAATAACTTTAGCTCCAGATTGTATTATAGAAGAAGATTTTGTAATTATTGGTAATTATCCCTATAGAGAAATAGGATTAAGTCGAACTTGTCTTAGACGTTATAATTATTATGATTTACATGAATCTAGAAATCATGTTGTACTTACATATAATGAAAAAAATTTCTTTATTCCCATTGTTCCTGATAAAAATTGATGTAATTAATACAAAATATTAAAATATTTCGATAAAAAATATATATAACTTTTTTTTTTCTACTTCTAATTATTTAAATATTCTTGTACAATATTTGGAATATCTTCTTGAATTTTGTTAGCCGGTTCCTTAGTAGCTTTATCAATAGGATACCGCTTCCATTTTATAAGATATTGTAATTGATTTTTTCTAATTCGGTGATTAAGAATTTTTTCAGGAATATATCTTTGTGGATTACCTTGAATAACTGAATCAGGTGGAGGATTTTCATAATCTGGAACCAATTGTAATTGTTTTCTAGTATAGGCATAGCGTGATACTCTTAATTTTCCATAAGGACCATTAAGTAAGTACATCGGTAGTTGCTCCAGACTTAGTATAAGTTTTTTAATAATACGAATTTCTGAGTCCCATCTTATATCACCTGTACAAAATTTTCCATGCAATTTTTTACCAAGTATAGATATAGGCTCTTCTAATTTTATACGCACTCTAGTATCTTCAAAAAGAAGTTCTGTATTGGTATTAATTTTAAGAAAGCCTTCTGGAATTTTGGGAAGGTTACATTTCCAATTTTTATCAACTTTGTTTATAATATCCCGAAAGTCATCAGACCATTCTATAAAGGTTTCTCCAGTTAATAATTCTTGAGCATTCATTCGTTGAATAAGTGGTTTCTGAATTTCTTGAATGGCTTTTTCAGCATAGCATTGCTGTCGATGTTTTCCACGTTCTCCAAATCTCATAAGTACACCAATATTATTAATGAAAAAATCTCGTATCAGAAAATTATCAAATTCCTTACCACTATCCGTTTCTATTCTAGAAATAGGTGGTTTTATTCTATTTCTTCTATATATTCTTTTAAATGCATTTAAAACAGATTGGACGGTTTTATTTTTAAGGAGTTCACCATCTACTCGATGTTTTGAGACTTCTACAACTACAAGAAAATAATGATATCCTTTTGGATCTATAGGCATCTCACCTAAATCGGCTTGATGGGTAACATTGGGTTTCCAAACAATTACTTTCGATTGCTCTGATTTTTTTTCTTTTTTAGACTTAATATAAAAATTTGCCAATTTCTCATTTTTTAATAATTTAGGAGATACTTTAGATAATACGTAAAATTTATAAAATTTATCTAATTGAGTTGTCATAGTAGAATTAAAGATAAATATTTATATTCAAAATAAAATGACGCAAATATATTGTGTAAAATGTCGAAGTAAAACTGCTACTAATAATGAAAAGGATGAGATTATTAAAACTGCTTCTGGAGAACGCAGAAGATTAATTGGTATATGCAGAATATGTAATACTAGGAAATGCGTATTTGCTCCTAGTGATGGTTCATTGCCTCAAAATAAATCAATTAGGAAACTTACTTTAACTAGACAAAAAAGACAGGAGGCATCGCAAAAAAGAAAAGTGTTGAAGCTTGGAATGGAAATTATAAATAATAATGCTCAGAAATGCGTCAAGAAATGTTTGACTGAAATGGAAGAGTAATTAATAATAATAATCTTCGTCATCTAAAAGACCATCTATAGAGTCGGGTTCTAGATTATTTTCATGTAAATAAATATAATAATCAATTGGTTCTGATTCAAATTCGTTTTCAAGATTTAAATTTTTGATACATTTTACTATTGATATAAACTTGGACCAAATAGTATATTTTTTACTACCTAATTTATATGCTTTAGTATGAAGTTCTACACACTTTTTATCCATACCATTAAATAAGCCATTACTATAAGNAACTTACTTTAACTAGACAAAAAAGACAGGAGGCATCGCAAAAAAGAAAAGTGTTGAAGCTTGGAATGGAAATTATAAATAATAATGCTCAGAAATGCGTCAAGAAATGTTTGACTGAAATGGAAGAGTAATTAATAATAATAATCTTCGTCATCTAAAAGACCATCTATAGAGTCGGGTTCTAGATTATTTTCATGTAAATAAATATAATAATCAATTGGTTCTGATTCAAATTCGTTTTCAAGATTTAAATTTTTGATACATTTTACTATTGATATAAACTTGGACCAAATAGTATATTTTTTACTACCTAATTTATATGCTTTAGTATGAAGTTCTACACACTTTTTATCCATACCATTAAATAAGCCATTACTATAAGTTATAAATTCTTTATTAGATTCGTGATATTTTTCAGTAATATTTTCATATTCATTATTTAATAATTTATATCTTTTATGAAACTCATAAAATACTTCATTTTTCCAAGTACGATTAATTTTGTTACATTGTTCAAAATCATTTGGAGTAAGATACTTAAGAATATTCGATATAATTTCTGGAAGATTTAGAGCAGTGTTGTCATGGGACATGTTTGGGACAAAATTGGAACAGTTGGGACAATGAAAAAAATAATAATAATTCAAAATTTTATTATAATAACCCACCTTAATGTTCTAAATAAAAATGTTTAAAATCTAATTTTACATATAAATATATATTTTTAAAAGTTAAGTATAAGTAGGAACATGTTTGGGACAAAGGTGTGACAAAGATGGGACAAGTTCAAAAAGGTCTGGGACATGTCCCATGTACAATACTGATTTAGAGGATTGGCAATAGAAAGATATATCGTTGGCGCGTTCATTTTTTTGCTGGCGGTTACTTTTAGTTTGGGTATGTTCAATTACCTGGTCAAGTATCTGGCTAGATATTTATAATATATGTTTATTTAATTGAAAATTTTGATGTAAACTGAAAAGTCATTGCAAAGCAATAGATCATTTATTTTACTCGAAATTATGGTTATTAACTCTGGCCGGAAATTAATCTGCATCTAATTCTGGTCAGGGATTTTCATTTGAATAAATGTCGATCAATTATAGTTATTATTATATGATCTGATATATAAGGCAAAGCATATCGTAAAATTGGTCCAAAGAAGTGATATAAACTGGACCTAATTCTTTTTGGACCAAAGTTTTTATTGAATTTGAACTTCTAACTATAGAAATATTAAAAAATTGAATAGTTTTATGTCTGGTCCAACTGGTCTAAGGAGTTTTCGAAAAAAAAGTTTTAAAACTTTATTATATAGTATGTATATAGTATATAGGATATAGGGTAAATGCTTTGTTATAGATTTTCATGGATTTGTTTTTGGCACTTTAGACCAATTTTTTTTGTTATCGGGATTTATATTATTTTGATGATTTTATTATGTTATTGATATGTTTTATATAGTTTTATTGGTCTAAAGACTGGTCTTAGGATGGTCTAAGGAGATATAAGTTATATTTGTACCAAAGCTATGGGGTGTTATATTGGTATGGTTAACTTGCGTTCCAGAGGACGCTTTTTAGGGATTGTTAACAGGTTATTGATAACTGGGCTTAGCTTTGGTTTTGGATAACGAGACTTGGTTATCGGTGTCCTACGAAGGGGGGATACCTCATCATCGACGATTCGAAGAATCGAGAAATAGACCTGCGACGACTTTAACAACTGAAATATTAATATAAATATAATCTTAGTAGTAACAAATAGAAATATTTAAAGATAATTAGTAATAATTAGTAATAATTAGTAACATTTATTAATATGTACTTTAGCAAAACAAATAGTTTTTAGTCACACAAATTATAGTAACACAAGTCACATGTTCACGTGATATGATTACTATACATATCGTCAAAACTAATTTGGTCTTGACTCAACTCTTAAAATTTCAATTTTTAATTGCGTCTGACTCAACTAATTGCGTCAATCACTAATAAAAATCAAAATTTGCCTTGACTCAACTCCAATTTTTCTCAATTTTAATTGCGTCTGACTCAATTCAATAGTTTTGACGACATGTATAATGATTACACAAATATTATATAATTATTAACATTTATCATTAATTAGTATTACTTAGTATTAATTATTATTACATAGTATTCATTAGTATTAATTATTAGTATAACATATATTCTATACATGTCGTCAAAACTAGTGTTATGAATCGCAAATACAAAATCGCGATTAATCACCTATCAATTATATAGTCGAGTACAAATGTTGATAGATGATTAATCGGCGATTATTAAAATCGTGATTAACCGCAATAATCGCGATATTATAATTATAATATTTTTTCGAATCGAATAAATATTATAATTATATAATTATATTTTCAAATAATTATAATTTTTATTCGATTTGAAAAAATATTATAATTATAATATTTTCGAATAAAATATTATAATTATAATATTTTCGAATAAAATATTATAATTATAATATTTTCGAATAATTATAATACTATAATTATAATATTTTCGAATAAAATATTATAATT
>PQFF01000038.1:389232-425518 GCA_003547095.1 Diversispora epigaea
AAGAGGAGGATAAAGAAGAGGATGAAGAAGGGGAAAGTGAAGAGAGAATAAATAGTAATAAAAAAAGAGTAGAAAAAGGAAAGGGAAAGGTGGTAGAACATGAAGAAAATGTAGATGTGGAAAATACAGAAGGTTGGATTCTAGAAAATAATTTTAATAATGAAAATGATTTTTTATCTTTTGAAATAAATTTAATGAATTTTCTAAGTGAAGAAGAAACACCTATTGCTTCATCAAGTAAAAATATTATCCAAAGAAAAAAAACCCCAATGAATAGAATAAAAGGCAATACAAATAAGAAAAGAATTCAATCTTTTTTTGAAAAATCAATTAATATAGAAGAATTAAATAATTATGAAATTAATGATGAAGGTGATAAAGGTGATGAAGGTAATGAAAATAATGAAGGTAATGAAGGTGATGAAGGTGATGAAGGTAATGAAGGTGAAATCAGTAGCAATAATATTTTAAGTAATTCTAGTCATCTTCAAAATTGTAGAAAAAGAAAAGCATCTGTTTTATTAAAAACCTCTAAAGGAAAAAAATCAAAATCAAAAAAATCAAAAACAGTGGCAGCATTGAGATCTAGTTTTGTTTGGGATTTTTTCATAACTGATTATGATACAGAAACAGATGTTGTTTATGCAATCTGTCAAATAAAAGATTGTACACGCAAATATGCTCATCATGGTTCTACAACTAATTATACAAAACATCTTCATGATGATCATCATATTACTGAAGCTTCACTATCTTCAAAAACTCCAGAAGAAATCAACAATCTAAAACAACCAAAACAACAATCTATTGTTGAACTTCTATCAAGACCTCTTAGTTTAAGAAAACAAAAATTATTAAATCAAGATCTTGTAAAATTTATAATAGGAACAAGACAACCATTATCTATTGTTGAAAGTGATTGTTTCAAAAATTATTGTAATGCACTCAATCTACAATTTCCTATTCCTTGTATTAATACTATCAAAAATTTAATAGATCTTTCATATAATTATATGAAAAGACAACTCAAAGATACAATAATTAATTCTATTGATTATATTCATTTAACCTTTGATTTGTGGTCATCAAAAGCACATGATTCATATTTGGGCATTACTGCTCATTGGATTAACAAAGAATTTGAGATTTGTAACATGGTTTTGAATGTTGGAGAAATACCATATTCACATACTGGTGTTGAAATTTCTCATCATGTATCAAAAGTTTTTGATGACTAGAATTTGGAAGATAAAATAATAATTATAGTTACAGATAATGGAAGTAATGTTAAATCTGCAGTAACAAGATTGGGAAAAGATTGGATCCCATGTGCTGCTCATACTTTGCAATTATCAGTTAATAAAGGATTAAAAATAATTGATCCTCTAATAACAAAAGTAAAAAATCTTATTACTTTTTTGGGAAGTGATAAAAGAAGACAACAATTAAGACATGCACAAGTTATGTGTAATCAAATTCAAGAAAATGAAACAGTTGAAATTATCAAGCCTATAGATATAAGGTGGAATTCATTTTACAATGCTTTAGTTCGACTTTATGAATTAAAAAATCCAATTAAATGGTTAGCCAATAACTTAGAAAATAGTCATTTATCAAGTGATGTTCATGATTTTAATATTATGGATCAACTTTTACCCACTTCAGCAGAATGGAAAACTATTTAAAATTTGACAAAATTATTAGCTTCTGCTGAACAAGCGACAAGATTATTAGGAGGAGAAAAATATACAACATTAGCTCTTACTGCTCCTATAATTGATGAAGTTATACGTAATTTAAAAAATATAAAATCAAATAATACTATTATTACAAATACTACAATTTCAAACATTTGTAATACTATTTTAGATGATCTTGAAAAAAGATGGAGTATTCCAAATAATTATGGAATAACTGCATCATTTTTAGATCCTAGATTTAAAAATTTAACTTTTTGTTCACAAGTAAGTATATATCTTTTTAATTAAATAATTTATATAATATTTAACTTTTTATCTAATTTATTATTTAGAATACACGTGATATTATACATACCAAAATTAAAAAAGAAATTGAAGAAATTGTAAATTTGTCATCTGATGAAACTCAAAGTTCATTAGAAGTAGATTCAACATCTTTAATATCATCTTTTTTTTCTCATCTTTCTTCAACTTCTAATCAAGGATTTAGAACTAATTCAAATGAAATTAACCAATATTTACAAATGAAAGAGTTATTGATGCATGAAAAAAGTGATCCTTTAATTTGGTGGAAAGCTAATTGTAATTCATATCCCAATTTATCAAAATTAGCACAAAAATATTTATCAATTCCTGCAACATCTGTACCTTCTAAAAAATTATTTTCAGATGCTGGAATTCATATCACTCCTCGTAGAAATAGATTAAATCCACATTTAGTCAATCAAATTCTTTTTATTAAACAAAATAATACATATTTAGAAATGTTTCCTTAATAATTTTTAATTTTTAATATAACTTTTATAATTTCTAATATTAATTTACCAATTCTAAATGTTAATTTTGATTTAATATTGAACCATTTAATATTAATTATATTAATAAATCAATTTAAATATTGAAATTTTATAAACTTTGTTATTTATTAATTAATATCAAAATTGAATGTTAAATAAATATTTTATTTAAAAGAAACAAACATTTACTTATATTTTTATATTTACTTAGTAGTAATTTTGATAGTATTAGCATCAAAAAATTTTTAGAGACGAAAATTTGCACTAATTTTACCACCTGCAAAAATTTTCGCAAATTTTCAACTATTTTTTTCTGTTTTTTTGACTTCGCTCACGATTATCGAAGCACAGAGCAATTTTCTACTAAGATATTTCTAAGACAGAAAGAACGGCCTTGTTTTTGGCTACAAAATGATATATGTTTCGTCCTTGTAGCATCGATATTCACAAAGTTATTCGAGTTTTAAAAAAAATATCTGCAAAAAATCGTGTAAAATTTTCGAATAATCGCCGAATAATCGCGAATAATCGTCAAATAATCGTGAATAATCGTCGAATAATCGTCAAATAATCGCGAATAATCGTCGAATAATCACGAATAATCGCCGAATAATCGCGAATAATCGTCGAATAATCACCGAATAATCACCGAATAATCGTCGAATAATCGCCGAATAATCGCGAATAATTGACGATTATTCGTGATTATTCGTTGATTATTCGTGACGATTATTTGAGTCTAAATATAGACCCGATTCCTAACACTAGTCAAAACTATTGAATTGAGTCAGACGCAATTAAAATTGAGAAAAATTGGAGTTGAGTCAAGGCAAATTTTGATTTTTATTAGTAACTGACGCAATTAGTTGAGTCAGACGCAATTAAAAATTGAAATTTTAAGAGTTGAGTCAAGGTCAAATTAGTTTTGACGACATGTATAATATATTCTATATTTAATAAGTTATCAATCAGCGGAAATGTCACATTTTTTTTGATGACTTGTTATAATTAGTGTTGTGTAACCCCCTGCAGATCCCAATTTCATATGAAAAAATTCAAAATTGTAACGACTTCCCCCCTTCCGGTAAATTTTTTATCCAAACATATAACTTTTTATCAAAAACACTATGAATATACAAAATGTAATTTTTATATAAAAACAATTGTTTATAGTTCGAAGAGAGTTTTTTTTGTATAGTTTAGTATAATCAGAAAATAAAATAATAATACCGTTTCAATAAAACAGTATTAGACATTCGAATGACAGAACAAGTTAACAACCAAAGTTTCGAAAATTTTGTTTCCTTCGGTTCTAATAACTTCTTTCAACAAGATTCAAACACTTCGTTTTCATGTAATAAATTTATTTTTATTTATTTATTAATTATTAAATAAAGAATTATATGAACGTTTAATAAATATAGATAATAATGATGATTCTGATGATGATTTTTCTTATTCTGAATATGAGAATGAATTTAATGAAGAAGATCAATTGGAAATTAATAACGAAAGTGAAATTATACAAGATGAAATTGAAATTATTCCCGAAGTAGATACGTCTCACGAAAAACAAACACCATGTGTAATTGTTGATTATATAGAGGGCAAAATTCAAACATGTGGTTCAACAGATAAATTAAGACGATTAAGAAATTTATTTGGATCGTGACAAATAGATAGGAATATGGTTAATGCAATTAATAAAAATTATTTGCAACTAGGCGTATGTTATTCTCATTTTTTATATGATCAAAATCAATTACATAGTAAAAATGATAAACAAAAAAAATGTCCTGAAGCTGCTTTAATTCAAAAAGGTCGTTGTATTGGGTGTGGGAAATATTTTACTTTTTATAGTCGTGGTAATGGATGTATAAATCATTCATGGGTTTTTAATGGACGCAGTCTTTTTGTACCTTGTAATGGTCAATTTTCATGTAATTCATTAAAAGAATTTTTACCTTTGTGTTATCAAATATCAGATGAAATTAAAAGACCTAGATATTTATGTCTNGAATGTTATCAAAAAAATGGTGGACATATACATGAGCGTCGTGGAATAGGACGAAAATTTTCAAATTGTATACAAGAAGGATTACACAAAAATGATGCATCATACGGATTGGAAATAGTTGCTAAATGGTTATTACAAATTTCAAAAGAAGCAGATGAGTGTATAAAAAATTTAATTTTAACTTCAGTTATTGATGCAATTAAAGAATATGTTCCATCTGCACCTTCTGAAAATAATAATAATTTTTATAATTATTCAAATAAGATTTCTGTCACTTCTGTACAAAATAAGAATGAAAAGGTTGAATTAAGTTTATTTATAATCAATATGCTTTTTATGGATACATTCAAATATAAAAAAAATAAAAGTTTTCAAATTCAACAAGAAATAGATAATCCTGAAAACCTTGGAAAGTTATTTGGTCAAAAATTATGGTATTCACGTAATGAAATAAAAAATAAAAAAAGTGATCTAGAATTTCCTAGTACAATTCAAAAATATTACGAAGTATTTCCAAAATTTTTAATTTTATTTTTAAATGGATTTATAACTGAATTAAAAGAAAAAAAAAATTCAATTTGTAATTATCAAAGAAAACATCGTAAAAAAAATTTCAAATCAATTTCTACATTAAAAATTATTAAAATAGTTACCTTTTTAGCATCAATTTTTATCAATATCGCTTTTCCTTCATATAATATATGGTTACCAATAGTTTTAACTAGTTTGGGACGGAAACCTAAATTAATAACCTCATTACATCGTTTTTTAAACACTTGTTATGTTATTGCACATACAGAAAGACATGAACGAAATAAGGAAAAAGAACGTATGGACAATATAATTCCATCATTACGTTTAAGAAAAAATAAAAAAATTTGGAATCTTGCAATTATTGATAATATAGATTTCAAAACAAAAAGTTTTTCTTTCGGAAATATTTATGATGTTACAAGAGAAACATCACATGCAACTCTACGAATGGNATTTCAATGGGAAATTGTATCTAATAATGATTTATTTCCGGAAGTAGTACAAATAAATGAAGATACACAATTATTTGGAATGAATTTAATTACACAAACAGCATTAGATACTTTACAATCAATTATAGAAAATTTATTAAATTTTCAAATTATAGATGGTAACTTGATTTATAATCAAGATTTTGATGCTGAAACAATTAAAGAAAAAACAATTTTCAAATTTGAATCCGGATGTCATGGATTTTTTCCAAATGTTATAATTTTAGAACCAGGAAATAATCCCAATTCTGATGATGCAATCTTCGAAGCAGCAATGATGTATAAATCCGATTTTGAATTAAATGATGATGATTTTCTTGATATTGTTGGGGACCAAGCATTATTTCATAGATTAACAAAATGTGCTGAGAAATGGCCTAAATTGCGACCATTATTAGGTGCGTGGCATACTTCAAAAGATTTTTGTTCGGTCTTACTAGTTTTATTTTCTAGTTATGGTATATTAAATTTTGCACGTGAGTTGGGGGTACGTTTTCTTGATAAATTAGAAGCAAATGTAGATTATCGTTCAACTTCCAGAGTATTAGATTTAATATGGACAGCAGTTGGACTCTCAATTAATATTTATATTAAAAAAAAAGAAATGTCATTACATTCAATAATGGATGGTAAAAATGATAAAAATATAATTTTAAAAGTGTGGTTTCTTTATTTTCAATGGGCAGGAATTTGGAAGACCCACCGAATTGGAATAAGAAATGGAAATCATGATTTGCAACGTAATTGTTTGTCAGCAGCTGCTCCACTTTTTGCTAGTGCAGGAAAAAATAATTATACTACATCAATTGCACATTATCTCTCAACATTAGCAAAATATCCCAAACTTAATCAAACATTACAAGAAGTTGGTGCATTCAAACTTTCTACTAATAATAATAATAAAAATTCATCTCATATTTGCTTCGCATTTGATGAAGCATTAGAAACTTTTGGAGTTCGTTTTATAAAACAAAATATTACAGGTAATATAATCAATGAAGAAACTCTTAAAAGAAATATTAAAGCAGCACAATCTGAAAGAGAATGAATTGATTTATTACTTAGTGAATATTTGGAAGATACATCTATATCTCATAGCCAACGAGCAATTAATTCACGAAATAAAGCTTTGTGGAAGTTAGTAGATAATTTACTTATTATTTTTGATATGGAGAATCCGTTAGAACATTCAATTTTCAAGGAACATATTCCTCCCGAATTAAATAAAGAAGGTTGTGAAAAACTTATTGCATGTTATCCTAATGGTTTGGAGCGTATTCAAAAAGTATATTTACAAGAAGTATTAAAAATAGAAAAGCGTAATACTACAGGAAGACGAGCAATTGGAGTAAAAAGAACAAGACATCAAGAATATAAGGAAGCATCAAAAACTAAGAAGAAAAAAGTAGTACAACATACCGTAGAAAATAATAATGTTCTAAAAAAACGAAGAGCAACATCATACGAAGAACAAATTTTATCAAGTTTACTGGTTTATAATGATAAAATTCCCAATTATGAATATGAAAATATATCGCAACAGCTTGGAAGTGATTGGAATAAGAAAAAAATATATGCTTGGTGGAGTTATCGTAATAAAAAAAATACTAAATAATAAGTTCAATTGAAATCGTACAATAAATAATTAAAGTATTAATATTTTATCATATTTGAATAATAAATATAATAAAAATAATAACGGTTACTTTTTTATTAAACTTTTGTTCACTTAAATTTTAAATATATATAAAATATAAAAGAAAAATTGCATTTTTTATGCGAAACGTCTATATACAAAATAGTTTTTGGATGCCTATATAACTAATATGGTATAAAGAAAGTTTCTAGGTACTTGAATTAAAGAGATATTTGCTATTTCGAAAATAATCTTAAAATTTATGTTTAAAAAAGGGTCAAGAACGGCTCTAATAAAAGTTGTTCAAAAAATAGAGTTGAACGGTTTTTTTTTAAAAAAATGATACTACGGACTAAAAGGAAGTATAAAAATAAATTTTTAATGTCGTTAGCTTTTATGTAATGTAACTTGACTCAGAGCATAATTTCGCCAACATGCATTACACAAAATTTCTAATTAGTGATTTACAAGTGATGTGACATTTCCGCTGATTGTTATATGGTAGATATATTAGTCAATAGTATTAGTGCACAGTATACATGTCGTCAAAACTAATTTGACCTTGACTCAACTCTTAAAATTTCAATTTTTAATTGCGTCTGACTTAATTAATTGCGTCAATTACTAGTAAAAATCAAAATTTGCCTTGACTAAACTCCAATTTTTCTCAATTTTAATTGCGTCTGACTCAATTCAATAGTTTTGACGACATGTATAGTGCACAGTAAGGCACAGTAAAGCACAGTAATGGTACAGTAACCTAATAAGTTATAAAAAGGGAACCTATTCAACTTGGTTCCTGCAGTTTTTAATAGCTTTTTATTGTAGAATTTTGTAAGAAAAATGAAAATTGTCTTATAATAAAATTTTATCAATTAAAACTCCAAGAAATAACTTGTAAAAATTAACCTGTAAATAAAATGTTGAAAATATTTATTTAATAAAATCTTTTATTAAATAAACCCTGTAATGTTGGAATAAATAATCTAATATTATAATTAATTAATGAAAAGATTATAAATGTTATGGGATTTATTGTTTGATTACTTAATTATATAACATTATAATTCTTGAGTTGATGATAATAATATAACCTGGAACTCTTGGATAATATTATGAAAATAAAGTAGAAGTCGAAGTATTACGTTGAATATAAATGGAGAATGTTATTATCTTAAAGATAATAAACCCTGTATTAATAATAACCATATCAAGAGAATAACGAAATATTGGAAAGAAGTTAGGATACCGGATGCAGATCTTGTGAATAAAGGAATCTAAGGACAATACAATGAAATGACGAACAAATAAATGGAAGAAATAATCGAATAACGAATAAAGGATACTTGGATACAAAAAATATGGAATAACTGACAAATAAATCAATGAAAGGTCTGATTCCTTTTCTAAAATAACTGAATTAGTGATGCCTTCTAATCAACAGTCTTGTACCTATCATGAAAGAACTATAAACTCCTAAAAGAACTATAAAGTCACCCTTAGAATTATGTCGTACCAAAAGGCAGGTGACATCGCTTAAAAATAAATATAAGCAATTTTTTATTAAAAAAAAATTTAATTTTTAATTCCAATCTTATTCATGTAGTGGATACTATACATGTCGTCAAAACTAATTTGGTCTTGACTCAACTCTTAAAATTTCAATTTTTAATTGCGTCTGACTCAACTAATTGTGTCAATCACTAATAAAAATCAAAATTTGCCTTGACTCAACTCCAATTTTTCTCAATTTTAATTGTGTCTGACTCAATTCAATAGTTTTGACGACATGTATAGTGGATACTCAAAAAAAATAAATGGCTGGTTATTTTATTAAACTTTGATGATTATCACTTATATTTAATTTCATAAATTTCATCAAGAAATTTTAAGAGGTGAAAATTTCCAGAAGATTTCCATATAAAATTTGCAGAAATTTTTGATTAATAAAAAATGTTTTTTATTATATAATACAAAATGATTTTTTTATTTACTACTAAATAATTATACTAAATAATCTTGTTTCAAACTCTTTTAAAAATTATTATTCTCATGAAATTTTAGAACAAAAATTTCTGGAAATTTTCAAAAACATATTTATTTCTCAAGTAAGTATGTTGGTTTTTGATGAGGTTAGATACCATTGCTATTCATAAATCTTCATTTGATGTTTCTGGACAGTATAACTTTAAATGATTATAGAAGATGATTTAACATGCTTTTTATTTATTTAGATATTATTGATAACAGAAATAATACTATCAAATAAGTCACTATTGTATCTCGCATTTGTACAATGGTATAATTTTAAATTTAAAAGAACTTTACTTATTTATGGCTGTTCTTTGTTAAAATTAATAGAAATATACAATTTTATAGAAATAGAAACAATCAAAGAAATAGTTCATATAGTTCAACACTTTAACAAAATAAATAAATATTTTGTAATGGAAATAGATCAATAAGACTTCAACTTTATTTATAAGAGTAAAATTATACTAATAATACATGTAGAATAAAATCTGACTAAACTAAATAACTAACTAAAACTAATTATTACAGTTACAGTCTAGTTAACTACTTTAATAGGGCGAGCCCTATTATTGGTTAACTACAGTTAAAACTGAATCTATGCAAAAGATAAGGTTATTAATAATGTTTAAATTATTTTTATATACATTTGTTATTATATTATTAGTCAAGTTTTTACTAGACTCTTTTAATATTTTTTTTTATCTAAATAATCAAAATCTATAAATGACCTTTCACCCTTTTTCCTTTTTTCTATTTCCCTTATATTATTATCTGTTTCCCATTGTAAGAAATGTTTACAATGTTCCAATATATTTGTATTAATCCTTTTAAAAATCAAAGGAAATTTGATTCACAATATGTTCTGAGATTTCTTCCTATTATTATATTAAAATAAAATAAAAATATATCATATAAAAAAATATCAAATTAATAAAAACAATAATTATGGTTATTAGAGAATAATAATTAATTAATTTTCATATGCCACACTGTTGACCATGATTTACCTTCCAAATAAAGGACGGAAACAGACAACTATTAGCAAGGATTAATTTGTATAAGATACACAGTACTATATTTAATTTACTAAAGCTGAAGGATTTATACTATTATTAAAGTATAATTGAGAAGGAATTAAAGTATTGTAGAATTAAGGCGAAAGAGGCAGGGGTGAGGTTTTATAAAGGTAAACACTAAGTTTAATAACAATTCACTAAGAATTCAAGCCCAGAACACTAAGCAAGGCTAAATTTATATCAGATAACAAGTTCACACAGCAAGTTATCTATTATTAAAACAAATACCGAGATCACTAAGCAAGATATTTAAAAGAATTTCACTAAGAAACTATAAACTAATTATTAAGATCACAAAGCAAAATAATAGTTTATAACAAGAATAATATTAAAATTATACAGCAAAGTATTAATAAAGGGTATTTTCACAAAAAATTAAATAATAATTTAATAAGAAATGTATTATTTAATAATAAATCACAGAGTATTTTTATTTGAGTTATTCAAGTTTTCAGAATTGATTGATTAACTGACTAATTGAGGATTGAGAAAAGAGAAATTCAATCCTTTATATACATAATAGATTATACTATTGATTACGCTGTACTCTACACTATTCACTATGATATAGAATACGCTATTGCATACACTGTGCTCTACGCTAATGTGTACACATTTAATTACACTATCTATTACGTTAGTGGAAATAACATAATTATGTTATTCCCACTTAGTATAGGTTATTTCCACTTAGGTGTGTGGCACGATTCATTTTTTAGGCCACACTCGAAGGTGGTGTGATATATTTTTTAGGCCGCACTCGAACTGTCATATATCGGGTTAGTAGTCTGACTGATTTCTGACATCAGATCGCATATAACACATTGTATATCAATTTGGTAATTCCGTTTGATTTCGAATCTAAAGAGCTTCCCAAGGTAGGTTATGTTGGGAAAGAGTCAGCTGTTGGTTGTTTCCTATCAGATATGTGGTCCAATGACAAAAATTGGCCACATGGGTAAAAAAATATACTGACGATGCATGCAGTGTTTGAAATTCAATGTGCAGAGTGTGTGCTCGCACAAAATTTGAAAATTGCGCACATAAAAAAAAAGCTTCCGCACAAATTTTTACATAGAATTTTTAAATCGAGGAATTTTCGCACATAATTTAAAATTTGAATTTCAAACACTGGATGCATGTTGTCAAGTATATCGTAAAAATGTTATCGGGTCATGCTATCAAATTGTATCCTAGTTACGTCTTAGTTACATTTTTATCATCTAAAGATTTATATTTTTATATAATAAAAAATGATGCGTGAATGTACTTGTCTATTCGGTCACGATCCCGGTGAATGTTGTCTTTGGAAAGGCTAAAGAATAATACCATGTATTAAATGTGGTATACCAACTGTTTCAACTCCTGGCCGGAGTCTATTGCATATTAGAGAGCACTATGAAAAACTTCGATCAAATGCGCGAAAAAGAATTATGAAAAAATAATGGATACCTACTCTGGCATATATCCGAAAACATATGTCGAGATGGTGTATTCTTCCATTTTTTATATATAATATATTACTGAAATTACCTACTATGACCACATACCCGAAAACGTATCATCGAAACGAGTATATAACTCCCATTTTTCTTATAATATATTACCAAAGTTATATACCCCGAAAACATGTCATCAAAAAGTGTAGTCTTCTGCCATAATTATTATATATATATCCGCAGAAGACTACAGCGAAATTATAGGTGCAAACTTTACTGATGTAACTAGTTAAGTCATGTAAGACGTAGATCACAAATTACATGACGTAACTAGTTAAGTCTATACATGTTCCCAAAATTGATTTTAGATTTTTGAGGTATTTCGACTTTTTGAGATTTATGCAGAATCTATTCTATATATGGAAGTAAAAAAAGTATCCAGTTATATGTATCTTCAATCAAAAAATAAATCTGGGTGGTCAAAAAATTTCAGGTTTTAAGTAAAATAATTTCGTCTTCTATGAAAAACTATTTCGACTTTTTTCTCCAAAATACCAATTTCGGGACCCTAAAATGATTTTGCGTGCAAGTATAGTTAAGTCATATAATTTTATATGACGTGACAAAAAGATGTAACTTTGAAGAAAGCATAAGTTCGCACCTATAAGCAAAATATACATATCACAAATATTATCTGAAAATATTATCAAATCGATTCCACTCATGTTTAAGATATATAGATTAAAGAATACCATTTTATTTTGCCCCTAGTTAGCTTTGAGTATATACGTAAGAGGGCGGATATATAACTGCATTTTTCACTATAAATCTGATGTTACCCATCTCTCAGTATATGTGTTTTTACTATAGTCTTCTGCCATAATTATTATATATATTTTCGCAAAAGATTACACCTTACCATATACCCGAAACATATCCGAAAATATATCGTCAAAAAGTAAAGCCTTCTGCCAGAATTATTATAAATTATCACTGCAGATAGCTTCACCTTGACCTATCCAGAAACATACCATTAATCATATATCTGTAAACATACACATTTTGCTATAGTCTTTTGCTATTTTATATATAGCGGAGCTAGTGTCTCTGACACATAATATATATCTGCAGAAAACTACACTTTTTGCATACCCAAAATATACCCATGACAGATGAAGGCTTCTGCGTTTTTTCTTATAAATATATTACCGCATTTACCTTCACTTCACCTACCTGATCACATATTCATTTTGCTATAGTCTTCTGCCATTTTTATATATAATATTTCCGCAGAAGACTACACTTTATTCGTTTATCGAGATTGAATTTTTATTGTTCTTAAACTAAAACTCGATGCATATTTTTTTAATATCTCTTTCTACCTACCGAAAAAATTAATTTAAACTTTTTCAAACTATATTGTAATAATATAATCTCACAAAGATTGAAACACACCAATAAAAAAAACCAATAAAAAATAAGCACACAAAACAAACAAAGCACCAGGTACAGGGGCAGGGAAACCGATGACTATTCAAGTGACTCAGATAGTGATAATATATCCGAATGTGAATCGGAAAATTGCAGTGATTATGGCTCTGAATATGAGTCAGATACTGAGGCTACTATTAAGTCTCCAGCAACTCAATCACCTAATATAGAAAAAGAAATGTCTAATTCGACAAATTCCATAGATCAAATGAACCTTACATGTTCCAATTATCCCGCAACTGTCTTTACCAAAAGGCAAAAAAAATTCAATGATAAATTTATCCAGATGGATCTATTAAATAGAATCCGCGAAATTGCTTCCTCGCCTGCCAGAGATATGTTAGATAAAAAAGGTTCGTTGGAAGATGTATATTTATGGGACTATCTTTTACCTAATCGTGAAGCAAAGAATGGGGTCAGTTTGTACGATGGATATACACGAGAGGAATTGGTGGATAAATTAGTTATCCAGGTAGAACAGGGTGAATATAAAAAGTTTTCCGTTGTAGATGATATATCTGAAGTATATGGAGCCCCTGGAGTACATGAATGTATTAACGGGCAATGACCTTTAAGAGCTGTAATTGATATTGACGCATCACGAGAATAAATGGAATCTGAAAAAATCAATGCAAGAGATGTATTTATTTGTATTTGTTGTTCGTACATAAGAGCATTACATATGATTCTTGATTGTAGCTGGGAAGAGATTTTCGAAGGATTAGTAATTGCCACATCTTCCGATTCCAGTAAATGCAGTTACCATCTCCTGTATGCACCAGCTCTCCTTATTGATTATCAGGAACTCAAGCAATTTACGAAACTGGTACATAAATTAACGGGAGAAAAATATGATAAATTCATTGATATGGGATTGCCTGGACGAAACTTTAATCTACGTCTTATTGGATCAGCAAAAAAAGACCGTGTAAAGCGCATACTCAAATTCTCACTAGATAATGGATGGGATGAACTTGATCACGCAAGAGTACAACCACCACTTAGTGCAAAATTCGAAGTAAAACCTCACATACTTAGTGTAGAGAAAATAAATCAGAAAAAAATTATTGTGGGTCAAAATTCACTAAAAAAATATGCGAATCTAGTTATGCAGGAATATTCTAATTATCTTGGAGGATGGGATATCGAAGAAAAAGATTCCCAATATTTTGTATATTTTAGTCGAAAAGCATATATGGTAATGGTTTATTCATTGTGAAATGCTTCCAGCAAAATCATAACGAATCAGGAAAAATTTTCAATGACCCATATATCGCGGAAAAAATCCAGCAAAAAAATAAAAATAATATCACACCACCCGTTATACATAAGGTGAAGGGTCCTAAATTCCTAAAACCCTTTTAGAAATACCAGCTTGGGCTAAATGTGATTCCTTTCTTACTGCAACAGAAGTATATGAGGAACGATATGTAAAACCTTTACTCAAGGAGGGTGATGTATATGTAGGATCGGGTTGGGAAACGGGAAAAACATATACTTTAGAACATCTTACAATTCCAGATGCCATAAATTTACTCGCACTATCTACGCAACATACTTATTCTAGTGCAATTACAGTAAGACTTAATCTCAAATCCTACTGTGATATTGAAACCAAAGATATAAATCTCCCGGATTATCAAAGAGTAGTATGTCAGATTGAAAGTTTACATCATATTATTAACAAATGCAAATGCGAGAAAAAATGTAAATGTCCTCCAATACCATATGATTTATGACTCAATGAAGTAGTATCTGTAAATGATCAGGCCCAGACTTGCTTAGCAGGGTGGTCAAGAGAACAGTTAGAACAGTTATATAAGTTAATACATGATGTAAGGCGTATTATTGTTATGGATAATGATCTCACTGACCTTAATATAGAATGGATTAAATCACTTTGAAAGGGCAAGCAATTTTCAGTTATTCATAACACTTACCAACCCCAGAAAGGCAAAACATTCCGCTTAGCTCCTAATAAAGAAACTGTGTTGGCCGAACTCTGGGAATGGGCTAAGCAAATGTCTTCATTATCCCCCAATGAACGAAAAAGTGCATCTCTTATCTGTCATCTCAGAAGGGATGTACAAGGAATAGTCTATGCTCTTAGGGTAGATTTTCCAGAATTACGTATCAAGAAATACCATGGTAAGTCTGACCCAATAGAAAAAGCTGGTGACTTTAGCAATGTCGAAGAAGCGTGGAAAAATATAGACCTAGTAGTATATAATAGCACTTTAAAAATTGGTGTTTCTTGTACTAACCTCAAGTTTAAACAAGTATTCTGTCTCTTTAATAGTTATATAGAAACAAATGCTGGAACAAATCAAATGCTGTTCCGTATGAGATATATCAAGGATTATATATGTTATATTGAGCAAAGAGCATCTAATGTTCCTATTACAGAAGAAGAGTTATTTAATTGGCTATTAAAAGCAAAACAAGAATGCCTTCCTCAAGAGCTCCAGAATAGGGGAATATTTCCAGATATAGAATCTATTATTCGAAATAAAGATATTCCAACAATTCGATTATGGGTGGCATATATGTTGGAAAAATTCTGATCTCGTCGTTTATTTGGATGGAGAATGATCGATTTTCTCAAAAAGGTAGATATGATGGTTTCAATAATAGAAGTTACTCCTAAATCTAAAGATTCTGTATCATTAACTGAAGCGATGAAGTTGTGTTCTTTCATTATTAAAACAGAGGAAATTTTAAAGATTGCTAATGCTAATATTCTTAATCATAAGATGGTTGATCACCTAGAGAATAAACCAAAGAAGACTTTAGAAAAAATGTATGCGTTAAGCCAGTACCATATTTCAGAATGTTATGGAATGACATCTGAATCTCTGACCGAAGAATTTATTACAGATTATGGTAAATATGATCATATGAAATGGTTTAGAAACCTCTGGAAACTTCGAGATGCAGATATCGATAATAAGACAGCAGTTAATGCTATTATCCGTGAGGATTATAGAAATGATAGACTAACCACTGTAACTCAATTAGAAAAATATCGAATTTGTTTAAAGATACTAAAGACTTGCACGCCCGTTAAAGATATTAATGATAGAAATAAATATAAAACTGATATTGTTAAAACACGGTTAGAATTACCTGAATCTATAAAATTTCTTCAAGGACTAGTTCCAAAAATGGCTCGGGTTTTTGATAATACAGACTCTTTTCGACGTGCTAAAAAATCTGGATTGAAAACTCTTAGAGCGAAACTTGGTTTATTAAATTCAGCACTTTATGCGACTTATGGATTAAAGTTCAAAGCTACTGATAAAAGTCTTAGATACTACCACCTAGTAGGTCTATTTGATGATGAAGAGGCCCCTAAACTATCAGCATATCAAACGGGTAAAGATTGGGTGGATGGAGAGGATTGGCAATATTCTTATAATAAGCTTACACCTGATGAATTAGAACCTTCTCCCAATTCTATCTCATAAGATACTCAGGACCTATTTGATATATGTTAAAATATAGGTCTATTCAGTGAGGGAGTTCGTGATATACCTTACAAAGGAGGTTTTTGTGATGCTTAAAAACAATACTTGTAAAAAAAAATATCCTACTACGAAGACCATTTTTGTGATATGTAAAAATAATACTTGTAGAGCAGAACTCATGCCAGGGTATAAAAAATACCCTATCGATAACACCATTTTTGTGACGTGTAAAATCGAGATCTATACAATTATTCACCCACTTCTATTCTCTGTGCCTTCTGTCTCTCATACCAATTTCGAAAATAAATCTTCTTCGCGTGTATAGGACAATACCCTACATCAGCACTTGTTCGTTTTCCACAGATCCCACAAAGAATTTTTGCCATATTCCTATCATATAATTTCCAGTGCAACGAACACCCTATGTCTTGCCAACAACTTTTTCCACAAACTGAACCATCTCTTTTAATATATGGACAGGTTGTTCATCTCGAACTATCTCTTTTAATATTTTGACAGGTTGAATTCCCCATTCAAAATGTTTTAATATATAACATATAAAACCCGTTTCACTTTTTATGTGAATATATTTAATATAAAACTAATTTAAATTCTGCATTCTCATGATCAAGTTCACTCGAAACCAGAAAGTAGATAACATATACTGGAACGTATACATCTTTTTTCTGAGAGATAAAGAGGAAATCAATTTAAACTTTTCAAAATATTTTGTAATAATATAATCGAATATATATTGACATTATGACTTCTATACAAAGAGACCCTCTTGCTATACCCAAATTGCTCGAAAAAATATTTACCAATTTTGAGTGCGGGGATCTTTATTCTTGTCTCACTGTAAATTATCAATGGACTCCTGAAGCATCTCGAGCTCTCTTTATCTGATTCCAAAATGATCTAAATTTTATAAAAGAGCGATTAGAATATATTGTCAAGCTCAAAAGCTGAACAAGGGTCTGAAGGATAAAAATAAATAAATAATAAAACTAAATCAAATAAACAACTAACTGTTCGCTACGTGAAATTCTATAAATATCAATTCACTACGACACAGAAAGTTAAACAAAAGAAATATATATACAGTGAGTTCTTTGTAGTGAGGGATAGTTTTAACACACCAAGTTAGTTTGTGACTTAGCAAGGCGTGGAGTTTAATTAATAATTTATTTACCAATAATCAATAAGTTATTTGGTATAAGTTATAATTTCACAAAGAAATGATATATGGGATAAATATAAGTTTATTATTATAAATTATAAGAAATAAATTAATGATTACAAGATTTATTAATTTTTAAAGGCAAATTAATAAGGATAAAAGATTAATTAAATTCAAAACTATTCTAAGAAGATTAAAACTTAAGAGAATTGGAACTTCTTCCTTCAAACCTAGGGCAAATTCTCTTCATATTTATATCCTTTTGCCCTCCTAATTATCTTGGTAGATCAATTTTAGGTTCGTATAACATTTGATTTTATCCTAGTAACAGGTGATCGTACCAGGTTAGTCACCTAGGTTAGTCACCTAGGTGAGTCACCTAGATGATTTACCTTGCACATTAATTCGTATTACATTTTGAGTAAATAAATAATAAACTATAGATAAATAAATATAAATAATAAATAATAGATAAAAATACAAATATAAATAAATAAATATAATATAAATGAATATAATAAATATATAAATAAATTAATTGTAACTGTTTTTGGCGTCACAANTCACTTCCTTTTCGTTTGATAATGGTATAAGGGTCATATTCTGACAAATGAATTATCCATCTGGCGAGTCGTCCTTTAGGTTGTTTATGTTTCTTTAACCAAGGTATAGCTTCATGATCTGTCACTATACTGAATTCATGTCCTTGTAGAAAATGGTGAAAGTACTTGGTAGCCCAAATAATGGCGAGGCATTCCTTCTCAGTCACAGTATAATTTCGTTCGGCGTCATTTAATATTCGGCTGGCATAAGCAATCACATGTTCCTTATTGGTATCATCAACTTGTGCAAGCACAGCTCCTAAGGCATAATCAGAAGCATCTGTATGCAAAATAAAAGGTTTAGAGAAGTCAGGGTAAATTACTACAGGTTTTGTGATAAGACAAGTTCGTAAATGTTCGAAGGCATGTTGGCATTCATCTGTCCAGCAGAAGGTTTCATTTTGTTTGGTCAAAGTGTACAGAGGTTTAGCTATTTTGGAGAAATCTCGGATGAATCTTCTGTAATATGAGGCAAGTCCTAGAAAAGATCTGACCTTCCTTTTTGAAGTGGGAGGCAAGCAGTTTTTAATTTTTTCAACTAACATGGGGTTGGGTTTAATTCCTTCACCAGAGACCATATGACCGAGGAAAAGTATTTGTTTTCGGAAGAAATCGCACTTGTCAGGATTTAGTTTTAATCCTGCCTTGATTAAAAGTTGTATTACTTGTTCGAGATGTTGCTGGTGTTCTTCTACTGTTTTTGAATAAATGATAATATCATCCATGTAAACTAGAACAAACTTCCAAGTGATGTCATAGAACACACTATCCATAAGGCGTTGGAAAGTTGCAGGGGCATTCATTAATCCGAAAGGCATAACGGTAAATTCATATGTTCCGTATTTAGTACTGAAGGCAGTTTTCTCCTGGTCCTGGGCGTTCATTCGTACTTGCCAGAATCCAGAGGTTAAGTCAAGGGTCGAAAAGTAGTTACAATGGGCGAGCGCATCTAACATGTCAGCAATTTTAGGAAGGGGGTATGCATCGGGTTTAGTTACTTTATTTAGTTGTCGGTAGTCAATTACAAGACGGAGTTTTCCATTTGCCTTTCCTACTACGAGAGCCGGGGAGGTCCAAGGACTATGTGAGGGAACAATTAGACCTTGTTGTTTAAGTCGGCCTATTTCCTCCTTAATAAAAGATTCATGTTTTGGGGACATTCTGTAATAATGTTGTTTTATCTCCCGGGCGTTTCCTGTATCAATCCGATGGGTAACAATGTTAGTGCGTCCTAATTGCGTAATATCCTTCGCAATAACTTCAGGGTGTTTCTGAAAGATATCTTGGATAATATAATTATATTCATTTTGGGCTAATTCCTCAGCTCCTCCAGAAACTAAAAAGGATTGGGCATTTCTAATTTCCTGGTAGGGTATTACTTGTATCATTTCCCAACGGGAGTAATCATCAAGACAACCTTCACACGTGTCATCTTCAGTTATTAATTGTTTTTGACACCAACATTCCTTATCAGGTCCGGTAAACCAATGTTTTACTTCATGTCGGTATTTCTGTTTCGTTAGCCAAGGATTGAATTGTCGGTTCATGTAGTCATATTCTTCCCAAGTAAAGGTTTCATGGTCAATTTCAATTCCCCAAGGAGAAAATTTATAAAAGTGTTGATCAGGGGTTTCATCTTCACCTGCTACCAAAGCCATAGTTACATTATCTTCATCTTCCTCTTCGTCACTTTCATATTCTTCATCATCCTCATCCTCAGATTCCTCTTCGTCCAAATTTATTGCCGGTAAGAGTGGTTTAGTAGAGTTTCGACAAGAGACTTGGGCTTGACGGAATCCATCGGAAATTGAGACTTTAGAGTTTTTATAATCAATTATTGCATTCGCCTTTCGTAACCAGTCGGTTCCTAGTACAAGATTATAGGCTTGTGTATCAATTATTTCCATATCAGTGGAGACAACAACATCCTCGATGTGTACAGCAATGTTATCTGAAATTCCCAAGCTAGACTTTTTATCACCATGGATACCAGTGATCATTCGGTTAGACCTTCGGGTAGCTTTCTTCTGTAAGTAATCAAGAAACTTTTTGGAAATTATACTGGTAGAGGAACCGCTATCAAGGATTATATCAACAGTCCATCCTCCTACTTGTCCTTTACAAATCATCGGGGTGTTACTGTAAGTTGTTGCCAAATTAGATTCAGTTGCCTTAGCCTTTCCTTTATCCTTTTGTTCCTTTTCCTTTGGTATTCGTTTTCGTCTCGGAGTAATTGCCTTTTTTAACTCATTCCTTATTTTAGGTATATTTATTAATTGTGCAATAGTAACATTTGATTTTGTATGTAATAGATCTTCAACTATGGAATAAGGCATAGTCTTTTGTTCCAACAATGGCCGGTCGAAGAAGGATACTTGTTTAGTTCGTTTTGGGTCTCCTTCCTCTTCATTATTATTAGAAGTCTTACCCCTTTTTCCTCTAGATCCGGTGGCAGTAGTTTTACGGGTATCCTGAACTTCAATGAGAACATCTTGCATCTGAGATTCATTTGGAAGGTTCCATACTGACTGGTCCATTTGAGAGTTACCTTTGTCACCTCCAACAAACGAGGGATTTTGATCATCAGACGTACTCCCGCCCTCTCGGGGTACGTTATCTAGTTTTTTTGACTGCTCGGGGTAAGTATGTTGTTCGACTTGTATAGGATTATTTTCATTAAGTGCAACAAAAACATTAGGTCCTCCTTGATTGGGAACTTGGGGATTTACATTCTGTAAAGGTATTTGATTTTGTTGAGCCATTGGTACGTTCTGTTGCATCGGAAATTGTTGTGGTATATACTGTGGTACAGGTTGCGTCTGTTGAATTGGTTGCATAGGAATCTGTTGTGCGTACAAATTTGTTGTTGCTGGTGCGACAGGCAAAGTTACAGGTATTTGGTTTTGGGGTACATTTGGATTTTGTTGATTTACTCCATTTGGACAGTTGCGTGAAATATGACCAACTTGTTTACATTTATAGCAAGTGGGCGGTGGCCTAGGTTGTCTATTATTTTGTCGATTATTTTGTCCCATATTTCCTTGGTAATTATTTCCCATGTTATTAACAGGTAAAGTAGATGAATTAAAGTTCATTTGTCCCAAGGCCTGTAATAAGGGTTCCAAAGCATTATTTATTGCTGTTTCTACAGAATTCGTTTGTGTTGGAATTTGAGAATAATTCAGTCGCATCGGGTTATTAGGTATTTGGTTTTGGAAGCCAGTTAAAACTTCGGGATATGAATAATTATTTTCCTCTAGTTGTCGGGCAACTTCCACTACTTGCTCCAGTGTAACATTGTTTTGAAAAGTTAGGTGAGGACGGATTTGGTAAGCAATTTCCCTTCGTAATCCCTTTGTGAACTGATAAATTTTGTCAGAAGGACTCCAATGGTCGTCAGGGTCGACTCGTTTAATTAACTTTTTTATAGCTAATGCATATTGATCGACAGTTTCGTTTGGGCCTTGCATTTTATTTTGGAGCTCAGATCTCCATTGAAGGATTCGTCCTTGAGAACAGAATTTGTTTCGAAAGGCGGTTATAAAATTTCGATTGACTGGGTTATTCCAAGATTGAATAGCGGTAGCATGGTTGGCTTGTGTTTGTAGAAACCAGGTGTAAGCTTCGTTTAACAAGTAACCACTTATTACTTGTCCTTTATAGTTATCATTATATCCATTTATTTGGGCGCAACGATCAAATTCTTCTAACCATTCAACAGGGTCTTGTTGTCCTCCTGCAAATGTTGGCATTGGTACTGTGTTTCTAATATTTACGTTTTCAGCCATTTGCCGAATGGCTTGGGTCAAGGCGCGAGCTTGTTGATTATTCATTATTATTTCTGGTTCGTTATCAGTTTCAGAATTTGAATCTTCGGATTCGGTTGGTTCTGGAGTTGTGTAATTATCAAGGTTTTGTAAATAATTCAGTTGATTTAAATTATTAGTAAAGAACTGGGTGTAATGAGCACAATTAAGAATAAGTGGGACTAAATTATCACGAGTTTCAGGTTGATTATATCTAAAAGTTTGTAATAAATGATCAATAGAAATAGTTCGAGTTCTATTACTAGTAGCTTGTAAAAATTGTTGAAAAATATCTAAAGTTATACTAGAAAAACTAAAAGCAGATGAATTGGTTCTAAACCAATTCCAAAAAATTATAAATTGATTAGAAAACAAATTATGATCAGGGGTGGGATAACAAAGTAAACAAGAGTAATCTAAATTATTATAAAATATAGGGTGAAGATCTACTGGGGTATTTAAATGAATATTATCGTGATTGTTATTTAATGTTATATGATTATTCCAATTAAACATGAATGAATTTCACTACCTCACAGGAGGCACCAATTTGTCAAGCTCAAAAGCTGAACAAGGGTCTGAAGGATAAAAATAAATAAATAATAAAACTAAATCAAATAAACAACTAACTGTTCGCTACGTGAAATTCTATAAATATCAATTCACTACGACACAGAAAGTTAAACAAAAGAAATATATATACAGTGAGTTCTTTGTAGTGAGGGATAGTTTTAACACACCAAGTTAGTTTGTGACTTAGCAAGGCGTGGAGTTTAATTAATAATTTATTTACCAATAATCAATAAGTTATTTGGTATAAGTTATAATTTCACAAAGAAATGATATATGGGATAAATATAAGTTTATTATTATAAATTATAAGAAATAAATTAATGATTACAAGATTTATTAATTTTTAAAGGCAAATTAATAAGGATAAAAGATTAATTAAATTCAAAACTATTCTAAGAAGATTAAAACTTAAGAGAATTGGAACTTCTTCCTTCAAACCTAGGGCAAATTCTCTTCATATTTATATCCTTTTGCCCTCCTAATTATCTTGGTAGATCAATTTTAGGTTCGTATAACATTTGATTTTATCCTAGTAACAGGTGATCGTACCAGGTTAGTCACCTAGGTTAGTCACCTAGGTGAGTCACCTAGATGATTTACCTTGCACATTAATTCGTATTACATTTTGAGTAAATAAATAATAAACTATAGATAAATAAATATAAATAATAAATAATAGATAAAAATACAAATATAAATAAATAAATATAATATAAATGAATATAATAAATATATAAATAAATTAATTGTAACTGTTTTTGGCGTCACAATATCAAAAAAGAGCGAGAACGATTACATGGGCTAACTAATGGTTTTACCTATTCAGGGATAAAGTGGGGAATTAGGTTTAAATTTGGATATGAAATCATAGATATCTATAAACCGATTAACGACCAAATTGACAATCTAGTAAAGTTTCATATGCGTCTTGCGAGATCTAGTGAGTTATATAAAAAATTTTATAAAATATGGAAAACCCTTTATAGGCAAACAAGAATGTTTGAAAAAAGAAAATGGAAGGATTTACCGTCAAATTTATCTTTCTGATTAGAAAATTCAGCTTAATTACCTCAGTATAAAGTATTTTATATATAAACTAGCTAAATGTGAATTACATTTCATTCTTTTGTCTCCCTCTCTCGGCCCGACGATGGGATTTACCAGCATATCTAGAGCAATATCCCGTATAAGATAAGGTGGGCTTATCGCATATATATCTTATTTCAGGAGGAATGACATGAAGTGCCTCTCAAAGTCCATAAAATCCTGTATATTTACTAAAATATTTTTCTTTACGCATTTCATGAATATAAAAATCAATTTAAACTTTTTTAAACTATATTGTAACAACATAATCGAATATATATTGATACCATATATACCACATCAATACTGCACAAAAATGTATAAAATGTATACCCAAGAACCGGAATACAATAAAGAAACAATAACCTCAGGTGAGCTATTAAAATTGGCTAAGCATTTAAGAAAGCCAAAAATCTATAACCCCAAAACGAATCGCACGATTGCAATCGATAGACCAACATATAATAAATTGATACGTGATGGATATGTGCATTGGGAAGAAGAAGGACTCTTGATTCCCCCATCACCATTCGAAAATTATATTAGCGGAGCAAGCACAAGGTGCTAAGAAATAAAAATAAAATACTATACATCATGACTTGTAAAGTCGCCCCTAAGGGTCTGATTATAGCCTGGACTCCTACCCCCAAAGCTATATACACTACATACATGCGAAGCAATTTTTTTTCGTTATGTTCTATGTTAATAAGATTTCAAATCGACAGACCGATCTATTTCGTGCCTTGTTTGCGTTCATTTTCCAATAGAATTGGGCGTTTGCCAACCTCTGGTTACATTAATCATGACCCATTCAATTTTTGAGCATAGCTATACTGACCCGGGATAATTAATTTCGATTTGAAAAAATATAGTTCATAGTGTATACAACCTAAAGAATCGTTCATAAACTACCTGGCCTACTATAACATTAGATCATGTCAACCATCGCAACAAAAATTGTTGAGAAATACAATCTCAGCTCCAAGACTGATCCATCTGAGCTTAGTCAATATACCTCTGAGTTCCTAAAAAATCTTACAGATGATAGAAAACGGAATCAGGCACGTAGACGCCTACGAGATGGTTTTAAATTTAGCAATGAGCAGGTAAGTGTATTGGTACCTAATCAGAGAGGCGGTAAAAACAAAACTATAAATATCGTCGAAGGTAGTTGCAGAATAGCTATAGCCTCGCACCCAAAAAATTTGGAAGAAGAGATTATCAGAGAGATAGCAAAACGAATCTTGCAAAATAGATATGGGTTTAGCGAGGATCAAGTAAATGCCTTATTTGATTTGCAAAGCGACTCACGTCACCTCTCTATCCAGGAAAATGGAAGTAAGATCGTAAATGTTACGATTTCCAACAAACTCTCGAAAGGAATGGAGGAAGAAACTATCGGAGATATGACACAACGGATTTTACGGGATAAACTTAGCATTAGAGATGTAAGAGCTGAAGCTTATGCCTTAGCCCTATCCGTATCAAATGCCAATGCTGGTTCATCACGACTTTCGCGTCTTAGAAGAGAATTAAAAATCCTTGGCGCTTCATTTCAAATAATCGAGGCCACGAAATTTCCAGATATTATAGAAGATGCTAATAAAATCCAAATGGACAATTGGGAAAAGGCTAAAACTATTGATTATCCAGACCACTTTACATTAGAATCGGTCAAAGAGAGATTAGATGCATATGATTTAAAAACTTCACCCAATTATCAGGCTCTTGCTGATGTTATGGTAATGCTTTGTATTCGACCTGCTGAACTTACAACTTTATATATTAGAGATACTGGGGTGACGGGATATGCAAAGAACAGGGGCCAACCAGACATTCCTAGAAAATTTAGGTCTATGGAAAAGAATCAAGAACGAGCCAAAGAATTACTCACTTGGATACAGAATGCGATATCTTCTGGATGAATGGGTGACCCAGGTAAACCTGGAACTAAATGGTTCAATAGATTCTTAAAAAATTTTGATTTAATCCCCAAACACTTACGAAAAATTGGTGCCGTTTATACTGCGGTGACGAATGGGGCGAAACATATGGCCGATGCTTATACAATCGCTGGGAAGGCTTTACGTCACAACTCCGATAACTTCACTTCTCCTGTACAAAATTATGTTGTAGTTAATTATTGGAGAAAAAATCAATCGCCAGAGCAAGCAAGACCATTCTATCTCTATAATGAAAATTAATTACTAATCACTCTTCTTTACTTTTACCACCTATTCACTGATTTTGATATCAAATTCAGAGTCGGGTTCGGATGAAAAGGAGGATGAAGATGGAGATGTAGTATCATTTAAAATTATCTTTTTTCCCTGACAATTCATTTCACTTTGTTTATCCATGGTCGATTTATATATTCCAGAAAACCAATTATCACAGTGTTTATAATCTGGCTTCGAGTTCAAAGAATGAGAAGGCAGGGCCTTGCATGGTGTACGTTTTCTTCGAGAAATATCTGGATTTGCTACTAAGTCGATAATTTCTTACTGAATCTCGGGTTTCACTACCTTCAGTAATTGGCGGACAGAAATCTGAATTTTTTTACCCGATACTTGTTTAACAATACCAGATACCGCTCTATCAGTAATATGGTTCTTTAGAGTTACCCTTTGGCCCTGGATTATACCTGCCGCCCAAATTCAAAATTCAAATGTCGAAATCCCAAATGCTGAAATCCCAAATCCCAAATCCCAAATTCCAAATTATAATTAGTATTTTTTGCCGAAATCCCAAATCCCAAATCTCAAATACTAATAATTTGTGCATTTTGGCGTTCCAAATCTCAAATTATTTGGGATTTGGGCAACACGTATACCCTGGATGTCCTTTTACGTGCCTTTACACTATTTATTTCCAAACCCAGCTCTTTTGCTTTTTCACAGGTGATAATCAGGCATTGTCTGCCCGAATCGAGAATGCATTCTATATCTTTGCCATTGATATTAACCACATGTGATTTTAATTGCCTTTGCGTAAGGTTGGTCAATTCTTCATCATAGTCGATTTCAATAGCGGGACTAGTGCCTTGGCACATATTTTTTGAACTATCTCTGCTATTGTTATTATCCTTAGTCATTGTAAATGCAGAATTATTATTTATTAATATGTGGTAAAAAATGTAGAATTATATATATTATTAAATAAAGCATTACAATGATAACTTTATCCTGCGAAATCAATAAAGTACCAGTTACAACTATATTAAATTCCGGCGTCAATTGTAATATTATAGGTAAGGAAGTAGTAAATGGGTTAGGTTTAAAAATCGATGATAGCTCTAATGTAGAAGTATACAGTCCCATTAGCAAGCTCGATATAGTAGGAGAAATTCGTGAAATAGAGCTTTCAATACTGTCTCAAGACCCTAAACAAGTTAAAGTTACAGATATTTTTGTTGTTAATAGTCCCGAACATGTACTGAAATTAGGTCAGCCGTGGTTTAAAGATAATGCAATAGAATTGGACTTCCCAAATAAAATTCTTACATTGCTCGATGGAACTAGTTGTGAGGTTAAGTGCAATTGAGAATATCCGGAAAATGCGTAGTATATGCACCTAAAATTAATTATTCGAACATTAGTTGTTTTTTTGATTAAAAGATATATAATACATAAGTTAAGAATGGCGCAACCAAATATTTTTAATTTACCGGAATTACTAGAGCAGATCTTATATTTTTTAGAAATTGATCGATCCCTCTATTCCGCTTTATTTGTTAACCGCCTTTGGTATCACTGTAGTACTCCTATTTTATGGTGTCGCGTTGAGTTTTTCAACAAAGATTATCAGCAGATCCGGCGTGCCTTAAATATGTCTCGGGTTCTTACTTGGAGATTGATAAACTTTAAAAGAGTTATGCATCGAAAAATAAAGCCATTCTATTGTTCAAAGATGGTATATCTCAGATTGGAAGGTTTAAAAATCCTGGATGCTTTAATAAGTACAGTTCTGCATTCATGTCCAGAGATACGCACTCTCATCCTTGATCGAAGTGTTGGTTTTTCTAATATACCTATTATAGAAATTGCGAGATTTTCTCTGAAACTACAGCATCTAAGTCTTAATTCATGTATATGCCTTACTAATCGATGTATCACTGAAATTGCTCGCTCATGCCCAAAACTTAGACATTTTGAGCTTGGTAATTGTTCGATTGGTAATAAAGCTGTTGAGGAAATAGCCCACAAATGTACTAATTTGAAATATCTTAGTTTGGAGGGATGTGTAAGGATTAGCGAAAAAGTGATGAAAAAACTTAATCCTAAAATTAGTGTGAACAAGCCTTCAGCTAAAATCAAGTGCCCAGATTATTCAGATGATGAATTCTCCGATTCTGATTTGCCTTCACTTATTCCAGACCCATTAAGGGCAACTCAAAGAGTTATCTTTACCGGTCGACGAAATAGGTTAGTTTCAACCAGATCCTTTAGAGACTACTATTTGGATCATATATCAGATGAAACAGATCTTATTTCTGCAATTATTAATTATCTCAGAGAGAGTCCTCCAACGCGGGTTATAAATAATTATATTTATTACTGAAGAATGGGTAATTAATTATTAGTTATTTTTTGGGTAAAGATATATCACATAATATAATTTACTATGGAAGCAAAAATAGTCAAAGCTAAAGTAGGAGAGCAAAAAATTAATTGTCTCCTCGAACCAGGATTTCTTGGACCCTCGATGTGTACTGATAAACTCCTCAGGAAGATTGGTGGTAAAATTAACAGAAAGACGACCTCCGGAGAAAAAGATAGCAAATTTTTCAGAGAGATGACTTCACACCCGATTGGATGGGCTATAATTCCACTTACATTCACCTCTAACATAAAAAATAATATCTGTCTTTGTAACAAAAAATCTATCACGATTCCGACTGAAGTACTCGTAGAAAAATATAGCTCTAAATTACCTAATTATATATTGCTTGCCAATAATTGGTTTTATGGTCGAAAATATGATGATGATGAACTCCAAACATACATACCTGAAATTGTGACCGACGCAGAGGATGCTTGGGTAAGAACGACATTGCGTATCAAAGATCTTAATGCCAAGAAAGGGGGGAGAGTTATAGTGCGTGCTAAAAATAATGTTGATGAATTTTATGAATCTGCTTCTTCTAACTCTGATTCTGATACCTCCGATACAAGTAGTTCTTCCACATCTAGTTCAGAATCGGATGATAAGCACGTGTATAGCGGAGCTAGTGTCAAGACACATAAGGCCGTTATATATCCGAAACGATGCCGCAGAGTAAAAAAGAAAAAACAATTATCGAGTTATATAAAGTGATACCGCATGATAATTTTTCGTTTAGCAAATTATATTTACCTAATGTAGGAAAGCAAGTCGGCCTACCTGTCTGCCATATTTATTTTTTTCAGTTAGCTTGGAGGGTTGTGCATCCAAATCTGAGACAGGCTCTTCTGATCTTGAGAATGTATAATTATTTATCAAGTTATTAGCCAGAAGCTGGCGAATGCCTAGTTATTTTTCTGCTATAATATGCTCCACGATACAACCCAAAATTGAATCATTCTCATTGCCCGTGACATATGTTCAAGATAAATTAATCAGATAATTATTTTTCGATTTGAATTTTTTCTTTTACTCATTGTAAGAGGTAACAAAATCCCTTACCCAAGTTGGTGCATATGTATTTGGATAATTCTTTTTTTAGTAATAAAAATTGATATAATAGATGTTAATTGATCGCATTCAATTGATAAGCTAATAAATTAACCTATTTGTCATATTTATTTTTTCTTGCTAAATATAATTCCATTCCAAGATGGCGCCCAAAAAATCTAATAAAAATACTGATTCGAAACAATTAGAGAAGAATATCAAATCAAGACCACCTCTTGCACGATTAGCTAAAGAGGATATCGATTGTATTATATATGCCAGAGACTTGAAGGGTGGGTCTAAAAAAGTTTCGGAATGGTATAAAATCGGCAACCCAAAGTGTAATAAAATTTGGAAATCTGAAGACCCATACTCATATGCCAACTCAATAGGTGATCCAAATTTGCCTGACTGGTATCCTGAGAATATTAGTGAACCACTCAATCCAACGTCCCAAGAAATAATTACATCCAAGGAACCTGTTATCATCAAGCCTGATCCCATCGAAGTAAAAAGGAAGAGAAAAACAACCAAGATTGAGAATATCGCGTGTCGAGTATTGAGATCCGAGATAGAGAAACTGGTTATATAAGAGTAGAGCGGGTAATTGGGCATTCACCAACCTCCAGCTAATTTCGGACAAAGAATTTTTATTTGCTGTGTTGTATATATATCTGTGATAATTTTCCTTGCTTTACTATTGATTCTAGACATGGACACTGACCGATGTTAGCCGATTTTTTGACGAAAACTTCATGTAATTGTTGAAGAGAAACATTTGGAAATAATGGTAGTCCCTCACCTGTAAACCAAAATTTCTTTACTCCCCTATCAATGAATTTCCCCAATACCACACCTAGATCATCTTCTAAGGGACCGTGAAATTCCTCAAACTTTCGGAGATATACCCTCGCATTTTTATCGGCTTCTTCTACTGTTTCTTGATTAGTATAACCGACAATACCAAGTTCTTCCTGAATTGCCATTATATCCTCCTCTAAGTATAAAAGCAAATTAAATAATTTCGAAAGTGATAAATCAGTAAAATCCTTATTGCTTTGATTTGCCACATTGTTATAACACTTCGCTAGAACGGGATTGCCATCGATGTCGAGATTTTCCTGTATCGGTATTAAATCTCCCACCAAATTTAATAATAACTTATATGAATCAGTAAGTGTTTTTCCTTCGGGCTCGTGTTCTGTTTGCTTTGGTACATTGCCATTAGCCATGCTAGCTTCCCAGCTAATACCAAGTTTTTCTTGAANAAGAATTTTTATTTGCTGTGTTGTATATATATCTGTGATAATTTTCCTTGCTTTACTATTGATTCTAGACATGGACACTGACCGATGTTAGCCGATTTTTTGACGAAAACTTCATGTAATTGTTGAAGAGAAACATTTGGAAATAATGGTAGTCCCTCACCTGTAAACCAAAATTTCTTTACTCCCCTATCAATGAATTTCCCCAATACCACACCTAGATCATCTTCTAAGGGACCGTGAAATTCCTCAAACTTTCGGAGATATACCCTCGCATTTTTATCGGCTTCTTCTACTGTTTCTTGATTAGTATAACCGACAATACCAAGTTCTTCCTGAATTGCCATTATATCCTCCTCTAAGTATAAAAGCAAATTAAATAATTTCGAAAGTGATAAATCAGTAAAATCCTTATTGCTTTGATTTGCCACATTGTTATAACACTTCGCTAGAACGGGATTGCCATCGATGTCGAGATTTTCCTGTATCGGTATTAAATCTCCCACCAAATTTAATAATAACTTATATGAATCAGTAAGTGTTTTTCCTTCGGGCTCGTGTTCTGTTTGCTTTGGTACATTGCCATTAGCCATGCTAGCTTCCCAGCTAATACCAAGTTTTTCTTGAAATGCTATTATATCCTTCTTCTTATATAAAAGTACTTCATATAAATGAGTAAATGTTTCGCTTTGATCAGATTTATGTGCCTTAGCACTAGCTCCGCTATTATTAGTATTTACCATATCTGCTATAATAAAATATCTTGACTCACCAAGTTTCGAAGAAATATATTTAATGTAGAAAATATCGCATAAATGTACAAATTTGAATCGAATAAATGGATGTATATATGTTAATATGGGTAAGTCTCAAAATAATAAACGCAAAACGATGGGTAAATTTACCGATATTCCCTCCCAGTATATATCCACTATGTGAATGCAAAGCAAATCTGCTTAATCATAAATATGAACACACGTACGATCCAGAAAATAGCTTTGTTATAGTCAAGAATATACGTAAAGATAGTATAGTGGGAGTGTTCGATTATTCTAAATTATAGTGGAGCTAGTGTCAAAGACACATATGTATGTCTGGAAATGCACCACCCAACACTTCTGGTATAATTTCGTTTCAACTGCATTAATAAACCGCGATAATCAGTTTTTTTTTTTACGTATTACGTCGATGTTTCTATTACACGCAGAGTCGATCATGAGGGCTAATTTTATTTCGGATAAATTGATTCGTGCGATCCAATTTCTCTATAGAAGTTCGTGGAACATTCTCGTGTAGCATAGATAATCGTTATACGTATTTTTTTGTTTTATTTTAGCCTGGGAAATACTTCTATACCACATATGCTTTGCGATAAGAACATGCGAAAACGAGACTTAAAAAGGCAATAAGGAAGAAGAACCCGTTATCTCTTATCAACGCTGTTATCAGAAAATGACAGGTATAGGACTTTGAAATCTCCGCCATCTCCGTTAGATCGTCATTGCGATAACCGACTTCAGTCTTGCAGAAGCGATCTCGAACAAAAAGGAATTTCATTCTCCCTAAAAACACCAAATATATACAGGCTTCGGCTTTGTCAAGTTCTTGGCATATGATAACACTTTTCATGAGGCTGAATTGTAACAGGTTTACCTACGATTTCAGTAACAGACAATTTTACTATTGCCAGGTTTCGGAGATTCGTTCGATAAAGTTTCAGATCAAGCGAATGAAAACATTATAAATAAGCAGGTTTTAGGGAGACTTTATTTCTTGCATTCCCACGGATTTTTTAGAGGTATGATTGTTTATGGTAAATACCTATGAAAGCGGAATTTTCACTAACTATGGGGTTTATATTTAGGAAACGCAAAAATGACCAATATTACCCTCAATTGTTTTATCATTCCTACTGGTTTGTTTAGTGGTATTTCACCTCGTAGTGCTAGTTTTGAAATTACGATTCTCAGGAGTACTGATGTTGCCGTGCTTCAAACTCAAATTCAGAATTACATAAATCAGTTACCGTCTCCATTTAATGATGTTGATATTTTTCTTCGTGCATATCATCCAGGGCCAGTAAAATACCGAGTCATGAAAGAGCAGTCACCAATTTCTCAATATTTCAATGGGGATCTTCCCAACGTTTTTTATATTCTTGTACAGGAGGATAGATAGATTTTTTTTATTCGTATTTACACCATGTAACTGCGATATGTATTTCGCAAATTTATTACCGTGTAATGGGTCTTTGACCTTATTTTTTGTATCTGCCTTACTACGGGCAATGTTTTTTATTTTGTTATAATAAAATAATTACACATCAAGCATTTTATTGCCACGTGCATTCCATGACTTTTAAGTCTGGGCTCTGCCCATTATGCGGATCGAAGTTATCACATGTTTTTCGCTGATTCGTCATACAATTTTAGTTATAATTTTTTGTAAAAAGATTCGATTTGTCGTTACACATTGCAATGAGGCTTTGCCTCTACGTATTACGTTGCACGTTCTCATTGCCCGTGACGTGTATTCGAGACGCACGGAGTGCGGTGTTTCCAACACTTAACGTGGAAGCGCCATTTATTCCTAAATAGGACCCTATTGCATCTAAATTAAGTAACAAACAAAAATCGTGTGTCACATATGAGGAATTGTAATTATGTGTCTTGACACTAGCTATCGGCGATATACACACTGACGTTTTTATAGGTGAACGATCACCCGATGCGCAATAATCGACATAAATAGAACGAAATCGCCATGTATTGCAATCGCTACTAATCCTATTGCCTTGATTTTATGTAAGAAATGTGTAGAAAGGGAATTAAGCGTTTTTTATATAAATCAAGTATTTTTTTGCCGATCGTGTGTGTTGTACTATCTGCATGCGTAATCACAGATTAATCAGATCTCAATAAAGAATTCGTTTCTCGAAATACAGTATTTATTTCATTTACTGCATAGATACAATAACTTGCAATGTCTATCGAACTTTTCTGCCTTGTTAAAGGAAACTCTGCAACGCATGCTTTTCCAGTCAATATCAATAGGTGCGATACTATTGGTGATCTCAAGAAAGCAATCAAGGTGGAGAAGGCCCCTGAGTTTGATAGTTTCCTTGCAGATAAGCTCAGGCTGTGGAAAGTGGAAATACCTGACGATAGAGAAGATTTGTTGAACGCTCTTTCACTCAAAGACGAAGATGAACTTCGTGCAACCCGAGATATAGAAGATTACTGGGCTGAGAAGCCACCGAAAAGGCATATTCATGTAATAATCGAGCAACCTGTTGCCATCGGTATGTAAATTTCAGTCAACGTGAGATGGCTTGTTTTTGATAGCCGTTGTTTCGTTGCGTCATATTTAATAATATTTTCTCGTCATTGCACACATTAGCGCCTCAAGCTATTCTATCCGATGGTGATATCATAAATATTCTTGATCCATTTATTGTTGAACCGCCAGACCCACTTCGTGAATCACTTTCAAACCTTGTCAATATTCCAGACATTTCGACTTATCTGGAGTTTGTGGACCGTGAAAAAGAGGTCAATCAGTTAATGATGAACATGGAAAAGTTGCATTACCTCGTTAATAATCGCAACGAATATTCAGAACCCAAAAAGGAAATAAGGTTCCCTACGGCTGTAGGGACGCCTGGAAAAGGAAAAACTACATTTGCTCGACGAGCATATGAAAAATCAGGCATTTATTCTGGGGTTATTGGTTCTGATGTTGTGGATGCAGTGGAAGAATGTCGTAAAGCAGGCCGGACTTTCCGAATTGCATGTGATGATATTTCAGGAGCATTGTATTCAGAAAATGATCATGAGTCACTTTTTGGAAAAGTTCTGCTATATGAAGCCTTGAAATATCGTTTGAAGTAAGTCTCTCACATACATCCCTTTGCTAATGCTTATTGTGATATAATAATACTTATTTGATCACTTTGTAATTGTTTTTGTAATGGAAGTTTATCTTTTGATAAGTTTGTTGAAACGTTAAGAAATAGTGTTACACTTGGGACTATTCTTAAAGTAATTCTACATTACATCCCATGTTTGAATAGTCAGATTGAATATCCTCTCTTTATTATCAACATCGATGAAACAAATGCGCTGTTTGAATCAGAACATGGTTATTGGCTTCAAGAAGTTCTTAAGTCTCTTGTAAGGGTCATCACGGATAGATTAGATAGACATTTTCTCTTTGTCGTCCTAACAGGAACCCATGCGAGTGATCTGTTTGAAACAGTCAAGTTAAGTAATGCGAAAACTGAAGATATATCTTTACCACTACTAAAGTCCGAGCACGCTGAAGAGGTTTTGTTTGAGTTAGCCAACCGGGGGGTGAGTTTTAATTTCATTATTGATGTTTACTTTAGTCGATGCTTAGCTAATATAATTTGATATCTTTGTCAGGTGGTTGATGAAGCTAAAAGGTGAGTATCTGTCGTGAACTATACTTTTTTGTAACTTCGCAAAAATTTTACTGAAATTAATATTTCGTTGGTAGGATCAACAAACTCTCTGAACATACGAAATATGTAATTATGCTTCTTGGTGTTGTTGGCCGTTTTCTCGAAGCTATGATATTCCAAATGAGTATTATTGGATCAAGTGTTGCTAATAACGAATTCACATATAATGTTGCCAAATTTTACCAAAGTGGATTACGTTACTACTTAGAAAAATGTCAATATGAATCAAAATATTGCGACGAACTTCTCATAAGAACAAAAAAACACATTAATGAGAAGTATCAATGCTACTTTGATCACTTTCTATTAAATGATAATCGGGAATTAATCCCCCACATGGTGGCATATAGTTTGTTCGAATGGCCTGTTCAACGGTCAGACACAATTGGTATTAAAAATAAGCGTAAAATTGAGGTAAGCAACATTTAAAATCTTAATAACCATATGCTTTCTAAATACATCTAACTTGTACTATCTTTGCAGGACTTAGAGAAGGAGGAGCTTATTTTTCTCGAGGGAAACAGATATTATAAGAAGATCAAACTTCCATTCCTTACTCTTCACGAAATATATTCAATTCAAAACAATCATAAGCTTCCATCTATTAGAATTCTTGAATCCTTGGACAATGCTATTTTACCGAATCAAAACGAGAGGTTAACTATTTCAGTGCTTACGTTTCGCTTATGGGCGATCTATCAGAGATCCATTTCAACTAATGCTTCCAACCCATGCAGTTGTTTGCTTTCCCAACTTGTCCCATTGAGACATGGCCAGAAAGATATATTACTCAAGTTTTCACCCGTATTTACTGTCCGTTCAACAAATAAGCAGATCAACGGAAAAAACTGGAACGAATTTGTTAGTAATATTCCGTCTACACCAGAATGCATTGCCTACCACAATATGCAGAATGCAGAATTTGCAGACTCATTCTTGATCACAGAACCATTTATC